>JBBPMM010000129.1:0-61263 GCA_038090335.1 Solioccasus polychromus | reverse complement strand
ATGTCAGTGTACGGTCATGTTCTAACTGTTATGCTCGACTTGAAGCATAGCTATGGTGTGCATGTGAGCGAAAACTTTAAATATAAGATTCACGTGCGCTAATAAACCAAACCTTAAGTTTAGACCGTAAACGGACGCAGGCAAAGACAAAAAGAATTGACGAACAAAAGCTCCGTGTCCTACCAGTACTAAATATTTTTTAAATTTAGAGCTGGCGGGCGATCGATTTAGCCAATGTTGACTACTTAGTTAACAATGCCACAACGAATAAAATTGTGGCGATGTCTAAATTTAAAAAATATTTAGTACTGGCTTAAAGTCTAGGACACGGACCTTTTGTTCGTTAATTCTTTTTGTCTTTGCCTACGTCCGTTTGCAGTCTAAACTTAAAGTTTGGTTTATTAGCGCACGTGAATCTTATATTTAAAGTTTTCGCTCACATGCACACCATAGCTATGCTTCAAGTCGAGCATAACAGTTAGAACATGACCGTACACTGACATATACTTGAAGTTTTCATGCACGTCCAGACGGTCAAGTAAACTTGAAGTTCAGTACGTGTTCAAACTGTAAGATATATTTTAAATTTGTAGTTCACATTCGGGACACCCTTTGGGTCGGTGCTAAATACTGGAAACCCCGTGGCGTGTGTCAAAATGCCTCCAGATACGTTACGTTACTACAGTGCTCGACGGATAGGCTGGTCAATGGATACGTCGCGTTCCACGGTCCTGCAATACCTGCACCATGCGAGTGTTTCTTCTGACCTGAAAAGTTATCTGTTATACTTGCCGCTTGAAACAGGGCTGTCCCGTTGACCAGAAAAACAGGCGGACACTGTAAAGCGGTCTTGGGCAAACTAGACATGTCGTTTGGGCAACCGTTTAGGTCGGTGTTAAATATTGGAAACCCCGTGGTGACAATTCCTAAGCACTCATTGGCTCGCTAATGCGAAAACAAGGTGACTATCTCACAGATGCACGTAGCCGGTATCTTTGCCCAGCCGCTACTTATGGAGACACATCTCTGAAGCAATGCAAAGCACTCCGTGGCATTTTCTTCCTCTTCCGACCGGCTTAGCCGTTCCTGCTTGTTCCATTACAACCGCTCCGCTGGAAAATACCTGTAGGATGTGTTCAGTGTCTCTGTCTTATTCTACCCGCTGCTCCTACGTAATACTTGCATTCTAGCTGGCTTTTCGACTTTTTCTCATCGGTGTGTCTAGCGAAAGAGCGGGATCTGCGTGCGAGTTATGCCGTTGACTCCGTGATCCACAAGATGAGATCTGGGTTCCGGCTCGCAGTGTTGGGACTCGCTGGCGAGTCATTTTTGTCACCCAAAGCCGCGCATCGGCGACCGGCGAAACAAATTAATTTATTCTCCTCTAATAGAGGTCAATCGCGTCACTGGCATACGGGCCATGTCGTGTATTGTAGAGAATGAAGCTCGCACACCTTCATTTGCGAGTTGATACGTGAGTGACGAGTTACAGCAAGCCACCCGACCGGCGGGTGTAGGAACGTAATTCCCTTTTTTTTCCTTAGTACACATACTATGAGCTATTCAATGTACACTAGTAAACCGTCGAACAGGATGCTTAGAAAGGGCCTCAATACGACTGCACGGCTTTCTCCGGGAAAGAGTATTTCGTGGCCGCTACCATCGAACGATGCGAACGTCTTTGTACGGGTTAAGCTTGTTCCCCGCCGATCTGCCCCTCTTTCTTGCAACACGCACAAATTTCGGTAGAAGAAGCGGGGGCGCAAATCTCTTTGCACTCGGGCTCTTGTGGCTTCTCTTCTTCCGCAGAAGAACTCCCGCAGCAACACCCCCCATCGAAACTATCGTTCCGCGCCCAGCGGATCATCTTGATGCCCTCCCAGCCAAACATCAACCCTAATATGATTGCCGTCGCCGAGTCGACCCACCACCCACCCTTCCACACCCGGTAGATCAACGACCCGAGGAGCAGAACGACAGAGAACTGAAAGCAACAGAGCGCGCAGACGGCTTCGCTATTTAGGGTACTCGAATCGAGGGCCTTGGCGAGGTAGCGCTTGATGAGGTAAAGGATGAGCATGAGGCCTGAAGTCGTGGAAGAGATGAGCAGAGCAGGGAGGGCAGTGGATGGGTGGTCGTGTGCTGCGAGGGAGACGGCGGATGTAGCAATGGCAGTGATGCTAAGCCCGACAAGTAATGCGCCGATAGTAATTGTTGCTATGCGTTCGATTCTTTAAGACGGAAGGACACGGCGGTTGAAGAGGGAGAAGATCTCGAAAATAGGGACCTACCGAATGATCTTGGGGGACGTCTTGTCTAAGTTCCCCATTCCATCAGCTGACTTGCTGGCACTGAGGAAACGCCAGACGACGAGGATGGCAGGGAGAACCTCGACAGCGGACTGCAAGCCGAAAAAGACCAGTGAACGCGAGGACGACTCTGCGCCAAAAACAACGGAGACGACACCCTCTGCGGTGTTGTAGAATACGCTGATAATGCTAATTGCGATGGCGCACTGCTGCAAAACGCGGCGGGATGGCATTGTCGATGAAGGTATCGTGGGAGACTGTAAAAAGTGCCCAAATCTGGTAAGGGCTTATTAGGTCGGCACAGGTTCCCACAACCTTCCGTGGCACTACACGTCTTCCTACGCGTTATGTGGCCTCGGCTCCAAGAATGAATAACCGTGTCGCCAACTCTGAGCCTTGTAACGTCAGAAAAAAACAATGGGCGACATCTACATGCAATCAACGAATCTATCGGAGGGATTCCTACTGTTGTCCGCGTCAGAAAAGTGCGTCCAAATTGTCGTCCAAGAACGACATACCGATTATCGATGAAGGCAGACGACAAAATTAACTAGGTACAAACTAGGACGCGAATAAGCGCCAAAGCTACAGGGTGTCCATATTTGATCAAATGAACGTGTGAATGATAACAACATTGTCCACCACGAACCCAATGGATACTTGCTCCCGCAAAGTGTTGAGTATTGGTAAAAATGACAACGACGGAAACACGTACGCGGCCATTGTGAGCAAGTGTTCGCGGCATTGACAATTTTGTAGGCGAACCGATGGTACTTGATGCTGGTAGTAATGTGCGGGCCGTCGCTTTTGACCCCATCGGAGCACATCTTCTGAGTGGGAGTGAAAATGCTATCCAACGATGGCATCTTTCAGAAGGTCAAGAAGTGGGAAAGAAAGCGGGAGTGGACATGAACACGCTTTCTGTGTCGAGGGATCGAAAGTGGGTGGTGGGCGGAACAACAGAGGGTGCAATCGTGTGTGACACGGAGCCCAACGAAGAAGTCATCTGAGTCGAAAATGGAAACCGAGTGTGGGCAGCCGATGTGTCCCCCGACTCGACCCTGTTCGCGACAGGGACAAACAAGAAAGCAAACATTTGGAGCATTGCGACAGGCCAACGACTCGTTGAGCTGCATGTCCGCCAGGTCGGCGGGATAAAATTCTCACCGAATGGAATGCAAATCGCCACTGCCATCCCAGAAGGCCCAGTCCGCGTCTTTGACTGTCACAGTGGAGACCTGCTCGTCGAAATTCAGACCGCCCACCCCTTCTGGCCAATTTGGGATTCTGATTGCATGGTCGACAGATGGACGACAAATCTTCGCAATTTCGGATGACAAGAAAATCAGGATATTCGATGTATCGACTGGCTCGCAGTTGACAGAATCCCAGATTGATGCTGACGAGTCTCTTGCTCTAGCGCCAAATGGAAAGTTCCTTGCCACCTATTCGAATGAAACCATCCTGTTCCTCGACTCGACCACACTCACTCAGATTGGTCCATCGCCATTTCTCCGGATAGCAGCCATCTTGCGACTGGACGAAGCGATGGAAAAATCGCTATTCGCGATCTTGGGAAAATCCTACCCGACACCTATGGTCCCTTTTCCGCAAGTATCCTGTGCATATGGGTTGTCACTGATACTCAATATTTGACATCTGATCAACAGCGTTCAACATCGGATGATCTGCCCGCCGCAGAGCATGCCGAGCCCGCAAAATCCAGCTCAGTCCGGTCCAGGAAAGACGGCAAAATGACGTTGACGGCTCACTCGATGTCGCATCCATTCTTCTTACCTTTCAACAAAATACTTACAATGCTACAGGCAGAGGTGCCACCGGGTGGTGCGGTCGCCGACAACTTTGATTATGATCAAGTTGGTCATCATATTTCATCATTGTTTCCGCGCTGATGTTGCCCAAGGTGCCTTTTTCACCCTCGTCTGACCATCCCGAGATACCTCCGGCCGGCTCATCCTACGTTGTATTCCACCCGTCAGAAGCTCCGCTCACGACCACGCCATTCGAGGCGTCCCATCACCCCGGACAAATACCGCAGTCGGCGGAAGCAGTCCCACGCCGAACGTTCTTAGGGCGACTAAGAGAAATGTTCCAAGGGTCGGGCAAGAAGCCAGATACTCGTCACGCCATCGAGCCTCCCAGGAGCACTGGTCCCCAAACCGACACCTGTCCCCCGACGACGGCGAATGCCGCAAACCAGGTTCAGTCGACGATGGCTGCAGCAAAACCCGAGCAAGTAAGTCGCTCCTCAATGAGTCACGACACGTCTGACAGGCCATGATAGTTCTCCGTCGCTACATCTCCTGTGAATATCTGTTCTCTTTGTGGTTGTACGCAGAAGCTCGTCACACATTGCAGCGCATAAGGACCGACAAGAAATCGGGTCACGAGCCTTCTGTCGTTAGCCAACCAAAGAACGAAGCTTCCACCAGCGGCAGGGTGCTGTGGATTCTCGTCCGGTGGGTTTCTTTTATATCACTCTTGACCAAGTTGTGACAACCTCAGATGCAGGATGCCAACGTCTCATTCCAACCTACTACTACTACTGTTCGTGTGATAGTAAGCGTAGTCCACTTTTTCTCGCGCAGTATACTCAATGGATCGCATCAGCAAGAACCAGCATACACGACGCTTATGATCAGATTCCCTCGATGTAGGTGTTTCGGCGCAGGTACGCAAGATGGAACGCATGGATAGTCATCTCCAATCGTATCATCATCTCCGCCTAGTAGTTCGAGCCTTGATTAGCGTTCTATTACTCGCGTGAATACCGAGACCGATCGGATAGGAGAGCCTTGGGCCAACATCATCCTTAGCAATACATCCTTCATCATTGTCCGTACTAACTTTTGAATGTCTGGCTAATGGGTCCGATCTGGGCGACCATCACTGTCTTGTCATGTATTATCCGGTGACCTTCCGAGAGTCAGGCGCATCATACAATGATACCATTGAATTGGCAACAATACGCAGGCTATGTACATGGGTGCTACCGAATCGGCTACAATGCACCAAGTAATACACAGAGAGAAAACGGATCCTAGCAGAACCTGAAAGGGAGAAAGGACTAGAAGGCGATGCTGCCAGATAGGCTACAATGCACCAAGAATGGACAGAAAAGAAATATAGACGTTAAACCCCCCAAAAAATCGGGAAAAGAGAAATGAGGGACGGGAAATGAGGGACGGCGGGAAGAGATGGGGAGATGAGGGGGAAAAAAGTAAAAAAAGTAAAATGCATGCTGTGAAATTGAGCAGAGGATGCCACGATCTCAGAATCACTAATGCGGGATAAAAGATGAACCAAACCAGTCGCAAAAATTAAACAAATAAAAACTGGACCAGATGACTTTCTGAATGCTTCTTGAATCCGAGCACTTAACGGTGAGCGAGCGACCAAGGAAAAGGCCGCCCGGGAACTCGACCGCGAAGAAATCGAGCCTCGTCCAAGACATGCGGCGAGCTGGAATGAGAACCTACGTTGAAGAACGAGCGTGATCCGACTCTTGCTGTAGCACACCAATGTCTTGTTGATCGTCATCCGTCCCCGAGTCTCTTGAGCGCCATCGACCTTGTTCGACTGACCTGGATTCAGTGTCCGTACCCCGACGTTGACCAGTCCGAGAGAGTTGAACAAAAGAATCTTCTTCTTCTGGTTCCCGTAAAGTTTCCTGTGTCATCGACCTCTTCCGAGTTTCCAACGTCGAAATACCAATCTCGGCCTTTTCATCGGCAGATTCGTGTGCATACGCCTGGAGTCTCTTCTGTCGATATCGCGCACTCAGCACCAAACCCTATCGCAGGGAAAAGTACATTCGTAGCCGCAGAAGAGGAAAAGATGCTCATAGCGAGAACACCACATGGTCACCACCGCGCGCGCCATCAACTCCGCGCCCTCAATTGGGCAAACTGGAGAGAAGGCAATCTGGCTGTCGCCAATGAAAAACTGGGAGAAGGTGATATCACAAAGGAACAGGAGTAGTGTTCAAGTTCCTTGGCAGTTTCCGCTCGGTATGGGAGGTACTGGGGTATATGCAAAGAGCGACGAGGTCGTTAAAAAAAGTGGAATGAGAATCGATGCCGAGTTGTTGAGAGGAAAGACTCAGAGGCATTTTTTGACTACGAGGAGATCGTCGGTGTTTAGAACGCCGAAAAGAGTGTAAAACTCGGAAGTTGGGAATGATGAGGGGCGACACCAGGAAGCATAGCCGTACTCTTGAAGGATCATACTACTCGAGCCAAGGGAAAGAATGACGTCAGAATTCGAGAGGGTCGAGGATTGGCGTTCGAGGGCTCGTCAATGCTGTCACGAGATCAAACCATTAGTTTCAGAGTAACTAGATGTATTAGATCATACCTCAGGCGTCCAAGGCCGAAGGATGCGAGGGACTCGTATGAGAGACCGAGTGCAAGGGATTGAAGGACCCGTGAGAGTCGGAAATTGAGGATATCATCGAGCTGTGGCTAAGAACGTCGATGGTTGCTAAACTCGTTTCCGAGTAGTTTCGAACCGGGAATGATGTTGAAAGGCAAAGATCGATCGATTCTTGAATTTTGGGCATTCGAATTGGTCGAGTCCGAGCTGGCAGCAGCCACGAAAGAAAGAAAAAAGGAAAGGAAAAGGAAAGGAAAGGAACGCGAGCCCCAAACATCTCCATACCGCTTCACCCCCACTCCTCGCTCCTCGCTGCCTCAGACCTGACTATGATGGGGGACATCGGAACCAGATGCACCACACTTTGACGCGATCCCCATGGCTGTCAGGGAGCTAAGGCGATCTAGGCTGGGATCAACCACCCCGCCACGTGCAACATGCTTCCTATTTCTCAGCATCTCAATCTCCGTCTGGGTCGTCGGATTCCTTGAGGCCTTTGCATCCTTGTCTAGCGGAGGAATCACCAGCTTTCGTGTCCGTGGCGCATCCATACCCGTGTTGGTCGCCGTCATCTCGGTCCCAGACTGCCGAGATGAAAAGAAAGCTCCGGCGATCTCAAATGCACTACGAACCACTGTCCGGGCTGATTTGTCACAACTCGTATTCCTGATGGGTCGGGACGATTGGTCCTTGTTCAGAACGTTTGCGATCCGGGCGATCGAAGAGTTACCATCTCTCGGAGAAAAGATCATGACTTCATCGCGGACGGCGTGCGACACACCAGACCGTGGTTCTCCCTTCGCGTCGTTGATCTTGACTACACCGTTCGATCCGAGGATGTACTCTGTTGCGCGTTCCAAGCCTTCAACAGTTGTTCCCAGTGATGACGTGGGCGAAGCAGAAATGGGGTTGCGTGGTCGACACGAATCCTGAGGCGGGGTTCCTGAAATCTGCATCGCGCATTTCGGAGTAACGACCTCGCCAGAAATCGTCGATCGGGTCTTGTCCACACTGACATCGACGATGATCGTCGACATCGGCGACAAAAAAGAATGCCCTTCTCGGGACGGTAACGGAGATCGAGCGTGGGGATGACAAATCGGCCCAGGGGGTGTGATGGTCCGACCCTCGGCAGACATCCCGGTGAGATCGCCGCTAGCTACATTGGGTCCCTTGAAGTCCACGGTCACGATGCCTGGTACAGCACCAGCTTCAGCTTCGTTATCCTCGATGGGCAGACGAACATCGCTGGGATTATGAGGACAGGTAGCTGAGCCATTGGAAGCACCATTTCTCCCAGAACCCGCCGAAACCCGAATAAAAGCCCGATCAATGCGAACACGCGGAATACAAGATGGTCGCGGGGGAAGTGAGTCCATGGTCGCAACGCGCGACGACCTCACTGATGCCGGGCACCCTGCACGCAGCCTTTTGACAAACTTTGGAGTGACCACCCTCGATTCGCCAGAAGGCGGCACGTGACATAAAGACCGGGTTTTCTGGACACTCGGATTCGTCTTGGATTCCACGGTCAGCACCGACTTGTGCATTGGATGACGGGACTCGATCCTCGAAACGACAGCCGGAATGGGTTGAGATGTTCCCTCGATTGCACCACCTGCTGGACCCGAAAGTCGTTGGTTGCGCGATTTCCGGGGCAAAGACGAGGGCCGTGTCTCCATTGGCTGTTTTGCTGGAGCTGGCGGAGTAGCATGCCGTTTCGTTGACAAACTGGTCACCACGAAGGGCCTCGACTTCACAGTCGCCTAGGATACGAATTAGTTCTGCTAGAGCATGAATGCAATGCAACGCGCGAATTGTGATTTCAGTTCACACTTGATGCTCATTGTGGCATTGACAAATTGAGACATCGATACTGCTAAGTTCCCGTGTCAGCCGGCAAGGAGTTATAGCCTCTGGATGGGAGGCTGACATCCTTCCCGAGTGGCTGACTGGTTGAATCTAGTATGGAATGTGGCTCAAACTTATTTGCGACCGAGCCTACTTATGCTCTTGCTTGAGCGAAGGATTGACCAAGGTCATAACCCAGACAGAGGGTGAAGAGACGAATTCAACATTTCCTTGATTGCGCCCAGACACAGTAGTACAGATCGTCGTACGACGTTTGGAGTATCTCTGTGAGATAACAGGTAGTCCCCGAACCGTTCAGGTGTGAAGCACTACTCGTACCAAAACCTGCAAGGAGAGTCAAGTTGAGCTCTGACGGATATATGCAAGCTCACCGCCATTTCGATTGCTGTCTGAGCGTATTCCCCGCGGTGAATGTCTAGCTAATGGGTCGGAGATCTGGGCGACCACGACAACTTCTAAAATCCAAGGTTCCACCTCCAGACATTTGACGGGAAGGAAAAGTATGCCAGGAGGTGTGAATCAAACGAGCAGCACTGAGTAATGTCATGCGTACATATGTACCGTGCGTTCTCCAGTCGCTCGTCCGCGTTTCCGTCTTCCCGTTCGTTTGTTCAAACGATCAGGCCATCGTCCCGCAAATCTGACAAGACGAAGTACACAAAACGATAAGCAACGACCGGGCTTAAACGCACATCGCACAGAGCGGGGGAGGGTATTGACGATGGTCATTTGTGGGGGGGGGAGGGTCAAGTACGCCACGTCGTTGGCGTCCCCAACATAGGAATGAGAAGGAAAACGATCGTGGATTGAGTACTCTCGCGAGTTTTAACTTTGGAGCCTCGGATATTGATATCGTCGTCACAAAGGGACTCATGAAAGATGATTAGCGAGGGACGCAATGCATGGAAAAGGGGGGATTATCGGCGACGACTTCTCCAAATCCGTCTGCATGATCTGGTCGTGGTGAGCAGCGTGACAGACTGCACGCGTCGAGGCGGCGGCGGCGAGTCATGTAGTGATGTACGGGATGTAGGCCAAACGTATTTCTGACCGAGCCTACTTGTTCAGAATTTGGCTTTCGCTCGGGCGAAGGATTGACCAAGGCAAGTTTCCCAGACAGGGGGTGCGGAAACAAATTCAACATTTCCTTATTAATAATTGCTCCCGGACAGACCGTCGTACGACGTTTGTCGGTGAGACAGCAAGCAGTCCTCGGATTGTTCAGGTGTGAAGCAGTCGCACCAAAGCCTGCGAGAAGGATTAGACTGCGCACCAACGGGCACGTGCAAGCTCACTGCCGTTTCGGTTGCTACCTGGGCGCATTTCGTTACCTCACAAAGTGCTACATCTGTGCCTTCCGCATCAAGTTCCGCCTCACCCGCCGCTTCTCACCTCCAATGCCTTCCGCCTTCCCCCATTGTAAATATGGCACTTGACCCTTTTCTACGCCAGCCACCCGACCTTCGTCATCCCCCCCAAAGTCGAGCATACCCCATATCGGTAGCTCCATCTCGCCCTTCACGAGTACACGTGTTTGAGCGAGAAGTCCCGTCGGAACGGGAGTGAGGATGTGCATGTGCGGCGACTGAGCGTCCAGAGAGAGTGGTATTCCCCGAATCAGTCCGAGTCCGTGGCAGGTCGATTGCGCCGAATCGGGGGGCGGTTCGGCAGGCGTGTACGGGAGTGAAGAACTTTCTTTCTTTGTTGACTGTACGAGTCGAGAGGAGCCGTGGGTGGGATTGGCCGATACAAGTCCGACGATCGCTCCGTTGAGTACCCGTGTCAGCTCTGACGGAACCACGTCCTCGTACCCTGCTCCAGTCAAGTAGACATGATCGAATGCTTGTGTATAGTCCACTTCGTAAGGATATCGAGCACAAAGCGGCAGCGACGTGTCCCAGCTACTGGCAGACAGTTGCCTGAGCACCGAATCTGATGAGGATGTCGGTAGTTCAGGAAACACCGCGCAAAAGTACGACAAGATGTTGAGATGTCGATGGTCCGTCGCAGTGTGATGCGTGTTCGTCATTTCTGGATGAATAGCTTCCACTTTGATATCATGCTTAGCAATTCGTTGCATAAACGAACTTGTGGCTTGCGGAATATGTTGTGAGTGAAGCGGTGTCGGCCATCCCTTCTCTTCGGGGCCATCAATTTCAAACGAATACGACGGTTCGACAAATTCTTCGATCCGGGCGTTCAGGTCCGCACCGAGGCCCTTTGTCCACCCCATCGTATTCACTACTAATGGGATGGCATCATATATGCGCTCATCGGGCAACGAATCATCGAGCATTACTGGAAATTGCAATTCGAGCTTGTACGTTTCCAGGAGGGCTCTAATCGAATGTAGATATTGTGACGGGCTCGTGCGCGGAGAGACAGATCCGATGTAGTGTGCACGATAAGGTAAACTTGGATGGGTATAAGAAGGTCCTGTATAATCATACGTTCAGCATCCCCGACCACGTATGTAAAAGGAAACGAACCCACTCACCAAAGACATAGTTTTCCACTACGTTGAGTGCAACCATTCCCCCGGGCGTGAACTCGGATTGACCTAGGTCACATTCGAGGAATACGACTCGACGATATCTTCGAAGAACGACGCTGATCAGTAACTTTAAACACAACATATCGCAAACATACCGACTCAGTAAGCGATTTACCAACGTTCGCGCGAATGTACTCTTTCCGCTCTTCTTCGGTCCTTTCACCAAACATACAGGAGCAGAATTTATCTCCGAGCGTCGATGTTCGTCCACCGACGCAAGCGCTGCATTCCAAGAAGTTGGAAGTACAAATGGATGGGTGTCTTTGGTACTACGATAAACCTTTCAAGAAGATGTTTGGCAGACATCACAATATTAAATTGTCAAATACATACGACGTGTACTCTCGGTGGATCAATGCCTGGGACGGCGTCCGACTCTCGAGGTGGCCTGAACACATTCTCGAATACTTTGCATATCTTTCCGAGGCCTTCGACGCCAGTATCCGCATATTTAATTAATATTGCCGTAGTATTTGCTTGTTGTTGGATAGCGGGCGGCAGGGGGATTGTACAAGATCCTTGGCAAGGCGGGGAGATCCATGATAGGACAGGTATCGGGGAAGACCGTGGCGCGAAGACGGTATATTTGGCATCGGACGGCAACAAGGTGACACCGAGAAGAGAGACACCTCCCTGCAAAACAGAGAACGAATATGTTCCTACAAGCGCAAGCGTCTCGTTGGGCTGAAGGACGAGGATGCATGCCTTCTCGGTTGTCCCATGTTCGTTCCCTGGAACCAGATAGACGTTATGGTCAAGTACCGGCCGAAATGTAGACATAGCTAAAGCCTCGGGTTTTCTTGGTGTCGGCGAGGGCAAATAACTCGAGGGATCAATCGAGGCAGAGGCTCCCGATTCTTCCTCGTCCGACGAGTCTTGCATAGGCTGACTGGGTGACCAGGCGCGTTTCGTCTTGGTGATAGAAATACTCGAGAGTCCGACAGGCTGCGGAATATCCACCGCTATCTCAATCTCCTCTCCCGACGAACTCGAGTCAGACTCTGAGTTCGCCTCGATCCTAGATTCATCGGGAGTGGTGCCATTCCAAGCGTTGGACGCGTCACCGGGAACAAAGTAGCGTACGCTTCCAGCTGTGTGAGCAACTTTGACCTTTTTGTTTTTCGATGGTGCGGACGCGCGATGTTTCCGTTTCGAAGCCGGTTTTGATGTGATCGGTAATTTTTGGGGGGTTGGTGATGGACGTTTGGAAGAAGGCGTGGCGGACGTCTCCGCCGCCGCCTTCGCTGCAATTTTGCGAGCCGCCACCGCGCTGAGCATTGTTACGTTCGAAAAGACGACTACTCGAAAACGGAAACTCGACCCCCCTCCCCTACTACAAGTACTACTTGACGCGGAGTCTCTCTACTTCATCCACCGCTGTCCTCACGATGACCCCCGGATTCTCGTGTTGTATCCAATGACCACTCCCTTTGACCGTGATTACGCGGCGAATCTGCGGGTGCGCGGGCACCAGTTCCAACGGACAGACGTTGCTCAACTCTGGATCCGCAATCAAGACCGTTATCTCGACGTGCGGCGGCATCGCATCAAACAAATGTCCGTAGGCGAACGGCTTGACGTGCTACGATGACAGAGTGAGCAAAGAAAAAAAATCCTCAGAAACTTTGACCTTGGCCCTCACCTCGAATATCCTTTTCGGAAGCTCGCTCTGAGCCATGTGTAGTGCGACCACCCTCGACACCGCGTCCTGTCGTGTCCACGTCGGATGTTCCGCCATGTGCTCTTCTACGCTCCGCACGTGCTTTATCTCGCGCCCAAACCGCGTCTCAAATTCAGCCAACACCTGGTCGCTGAAAGCGATCGCAGGATCGACAAGCACCACTGCCGTCTTTGCGCCTTCCTTCGGGGTGGACAGCAGCGATAGCAGTGCGAGGGCCACCGTTCCACCAAGAGAATGCCCAATGATCACATC
Organism: Solioccasus polychromus; assembly: GCA_038090335.1. NCBI lineage: Eukaryota > Fungi > Basidiomycota > Agaricomycetes > Boletales > Boletaceae > Solioccasus > Solioccasus polychromus. Next base: position 48,200 of record JBBPMM010000129.1, on the reverse strand, counting down.
GTAGCCAATTCCGTCTGCGAAATACGACGAGTACAGGTCCTGAGCGAACGTATGGAGGTGAAAGTCGTCAGCCGGGCGATTCCCGTGCCCCAGCATGTTTGGTGCTATCACTAGGAAACCTAGACGAACAGAGAACCAGTGAGGTCATACAATGCAACTCAGAGGGACGTGATCTAACCATCCTTTGCCAGACTTTGGGCCACCGCTTCCCATGTATGAGACGAGCAGGTGTTACCGTGTATCAGAAAGGCACGTTTAGATGCAGATAGACACCCCCACTGTGTTGCGGATGGCACAGGTGTCATCGTGGGCTAAAACCTGCAGAGAAAAACCGTCAATATACCGTCTTATACTACTTCGTTTGGTCACACAAGGTCTATTTCTAGTCCGTTGCGTGAGACCGAGTCTAGTCCACCCTCTCCCGAGGTCGAGCTCATTGGGACACACGACTAGTCAGCACCAGGTAGCACGTTGAATATCAGGGCAGTGATTGTTGTACACAACACAAAAAAAAACCCAATTAATTACGCTTGGCATCTCAAAGATTCCTGTCGATCAAACTCTCGATCAAGCCAACCGGTGTCGTAGGGTATTCCTTCAACTCAACCTTTCCATTCACGACGACCGTGTTCGCCTGCAGCAAGATCTTTCGGGGCTATCACACACCAAACTATGTCACTACCAAGGAACCTTACGGAGAGGAAAGATGACGTACCTGCTTCTTGCGCAGCACTAGATCTCTGAGCTCAGCCAACCATTCCTTAGGTGGTGTCGTAAGTTCCGTATAGTACACCCTCGAGCCAGGCCCATCAGCCACGCTCTTGCGTATTTGTAGCTGACGGAGCAACTCTCCCATGACCTTGCTGCCATTTTGAAGGACATTTTGGCGGTCCAACTAAGACAAGCAGTTAGGGACTGCCTAGTAAACAGGACCTGAGAAAGCCCACTTTGACACAAGCATTCTCGAGGTTGCCTTGGGCATCACGAATTGTCTCGATTTTCACCAAACCCTCCTGTTCCATGAACTTTGTGATACCCAACCTTGCATGAAACCGTTGAGAAAGTCACTAACCCAACTGACTGTTTCACACACCTAGCTTGCATATGGGCCTGCCCGTGCTTGCCTGTCGATGGATCGTAGAACTCCAATGCACGTACTCCCATACGAGCCATCAAGAGGAAAGACACGTATACAATGTCTTCACGATCCTGCTTATTTTCGTACTAAATTTGGGACAAAGAAAACATCAGCGTTGATCTACTTAGGGAGACTAGCCACTTACGCCCATGATACTCAGAATTTTGTCGTTGTTCGCAACTATGTGAGTATTTAGTTGACTGAGTGCCCAGCGAGTAGAGCTGAACTAACGATACATTGCCACAGCCTCTGCGCGGCACTCTTCAAGCGACGAGGATATTTCCCCCAAAACAGAACCGGGGGTCTGGCCGGGCTTGTACCATGTAGTGCTATACCGGTCGACAGCGGATAAGGCACAGCTCCACGGAACGACAACGAAATCTTACACTTTCTTCCCAGTTAGTGGATTAATGGTCTTTTTCGACGAAGCGGGGATGAGTTGACAATAAAAAAGACGGGGAAGTCGTAGACAGTACCTCAGGATCGAAGTTTAGGGTTCCATCTGCACTCTCCGTAAATAGTTTACCAGACCCGTGGCCGAGAAGTTCATGATTTGCAACTTGAAGTTCAAATGCCCGGGAATCCCACTTGTTGTATAGATCGAGATCGCTCTCGTGAATGAATGTCACTTCCTCGTCTGACTGGACGTTAATCATGGTCGCCAAGGACTGTTTCAGGGATCTTAACTTACTCGGAGCTTTTGCTGACAGGATATTCTGTGAAAAAAAAAAAAGACTGAGCCGAGAAAGCAGGAGCAGAATGCAAAACTCACAGACAACGACACATTTTTGAATCCATTTGACTCTCGGATGGAATAGTAGTTCGGTATCTGGAATATCGTTCAGAAGGCGAATAGTCGAATGGTGAGCTATTTACATTGATTCCAGCTGGTATACCTAGAAAGCGATAGATTTCAGCACGTTACACGCTCGTCGTCCGCGTACCTACCTCCGGTGGCGAAATGAAGAATCTCGAGAGCAGTAAAGTCTGGTTTCTTGAACTCATCTACTTCGAATACCGAACCCCAAGGAAGCACTTTGATAAGCTCAGGTGCATCGTTGACAAGCTTGTCATATTTAGCACTGAGCGCTTTGTCGACGATGGCGGTAAAACCTAACAAGAGTTAAGCGGCAACCGCAAAGGAATTAATACTGCATGCTGACCTTCCCATTCAGCACGGCCACCATACGGATCTACGTAGGTCTCAATGAATCCAATATAGCTCTCCACGACAGGTCCAATATCCTTAACCCATGCAATTGAGCCCTTTTTATGTTCCTCGATGGAACCCGTTTCAAAACTATGGAAAGGCTCGAGATCGATAAGAATCATCTCTGAAGAACAAACATACGATTTGATGTAGCCATCTAACATAGCAGTTTGATTGTCGTTTGCGGTGTATTTCCTGGCCTATTTGCACCCAATCTACTTGAGTTGCGAGTACGTAGCGAAGTAAAAGAACTCACCTCCTTCAAGGCTGCGACAGCCTTTGTAAGCGATTCCGAAAAGTCGCCGTACTCAACGGTGAGCTTTGCGTCAACAGCCTGCGCCTTCAATTCATGGAATGTCGAAGGCTGCTTCTGCGCAGAAGCAACAAGGAGAGTAAAGTCCCCCGGACCATTCTTACGAACGCTTCACGAAGTGAGTCGTGGAGCGTGTCATACATAACAACTGAAGTTTACCGAGTGTTCAATATATCGATGCCAAGTTTTTCCGCAGCCTGCTGAACAGCAGCGACTTCATCATCCGTGATTACTTCTCCAAGATAGTAGTTGGATACGTGGCCCTCGGATCGTTTTCCAATGGACAAGGACTTCTCGGGCGCCAGCGAATAAATGTGTTCTTTGAGCTGGGTCAAGTTCGCGCGCAGCTCAGAACAAAATATAATTGGAACGACTGACTTCATCGAAGAGAGGAACGGCGTTAGACGCATTGGTGGATGCCGCGACGACCTTGGCAAAGTCGTCCCCAGAGATACGGGGGACAATCTTGGTGAAGCCGAAGCTCTTGTAGTTCACCAAATTGTGCAAAACCTATGATATGGTCGTATAAACGCCAACATGGAATGCTGCATGTAGGCAAACCTGCGTGGTGTATTGAAGGAGGTCCTCGAACGCTTGCTGGCCGACACCAGACTTGCTTTGTAGGCCTCCAAGGTCAGCCAGCTTGCCATTGGTGCTAAAGGTGAGAATCAAGAGGTCGTAGAGCCTGGTCGCATGTGGTGTCCACTGGTCTTGGATAATGCGAGCCCCAGCCCATGAAGCTTGGCCGACGTAGTGCGCATAGAGCTTCTCTTTTTCCCTATTTCTCTGTCAGGACTCGATGCCGATAGAGAAGAACGACTAACGTTAGTTGATTGAAAGATTTAGCAACTTCCACTCTACAGATGGGAGGCGCCTTGTCCGCCAAGTACCTCTCGAAAGCAAGTGAAGCCATAGGTCGTTGACGCCCAAGAGAGGAATACGCTAGTGTCGGTATAGATGACGATCGATGGGAAGAACTTTGATAAGATGTGGCCAAGGAAAAAAGGCGACCAACTCTCCGCAGTATCATCACTGCCACATGGTCTTAGAGTCTAGGCTCTAGAGACGCTGGGACTTGGACGGAGTTATGGTGTCTTTCATTAAAAATAACTTGGGAAAGTTGTCGATGATGTCATCATTCCCTCGAGTATTAATTTAATTGGCTGAGGGTTTTTCAGCCTGAATCACTACCCTCACACGAACCCTACACATTCGTATCACTACAATGCAGGGATGAGACTTTTCCTGCAAGCGAGTTGGTCGCTACCTCCTTAACTGCCGCCTCGTCTCTGGCGCAGCGGGAAGTGTCTACCCAGCCGAGGACGCTAACAAGGAGGATGGCGACTTGTTTGCTATCAAGTGTGTTCTGAAGAGTACTGTTCACCAACGCCGAGCTCAGCAAACCGCAGAGGTGGTTATTCACAACAAAGTAATCCAGTGCCCGAACACGCTCATGCTCTGACTTCTTTGAAGAAGAAGACTATCTACCTCGTCTGTTCATTACGAGGTACGGATATGCAAAGAACTATTTGGAAGCGGAAGATTTATTGGAGGAATGATGGCCTCATCAAGAAGATATTTGTAGATATTTTAGATGTACTCGCATGTCATATAAAGGATGTATTCCACCGACCTCAAACTGGAAAATGTGCGATTATGATGGGTCCGACATTTCCATCGGTGATTTTGGGTTGTCTACCAATCGCCTCTCTGTTGAGATGGCCCCTATATGAGTCCAGGTCAGCATCACAATACAAAATATATTACTGAGCTGGCTGCCATACAGAGTGCTGGAGCAATTCCTTTTGCTACACTGAACTGGTGGATATTTGGGCATTGGAGGGTGATACTCTTCAACATGATCACTTGCCATTACCCGTGGGAAGAGGCTTGCCTGGTGCCCGATGGACAAGGAGTATATGGCATTCTTAACCCGCAAAGATCATTTACTTGACAAGTTCCCGATCTTGGAATCGTTTAAGGAACTGCTTGTTCGGATCTAATATCTCATTCCTTTAAGGTAGATATCTATTCCAGAAATTCGGCGGGCGGTTCTGGAAGTGGACACGTTCTACAAGCTGGATTATTCAACTGCTTCGCCACTTTCGAAGGGAGTGATTATTACCGATTCGTACGTCTGTTCCGGAGTCTAGGATCAAGTGATACTGGTGTTTTAAAGTCAGCAGACATGCGTCAACCCCCTACTGGGAGACGAAATGAAGAAAGGCCGGACTGTTCTGACTAACATATCGGAGCAGTTTTCATTTCGTTGTTTGAATTAAAGTCAAGTCGAGGAAGGAGAACTCAGCCACCTAATGCGCTTAGATACCTACCCGAAAGATAGTACTTATCATCAGAACCCATACTGTGCTGAATATGAATCAAACTGGCCCCTCGGGATTATCGTGGAAGGGTGTTTATTTGATCAAAATAAGAAAGATCGGCAGAGATTGAAGCAGTATGTAACATCATACCGATATCTTCATCACGGACAGGACCCGCCAATTATGACGAAAAGAATAATGCATAAAATTAAGGTGGGGAAAATCCCACAGGCATAAAATCCCACTGGATTGGGAACTCTCCGAGATCCTCAGGTGCGAATCTCTCGAACAGATCGATGGCCAGGTCTTGAAAATCGATTTAAGAAATACTTAGAAAAAGACCCAGAGCAAATACATACCCAGGTCGAGTGGTCCACAACCCTCGGCACACTCATCATGCACCAGGCCATATTCCGAGTGACCGGTTGCCGTGTCTGTGATGTTGACCCACTAAGGAGAGTCGTAAGATTCCGCAATAGCAGTGGGCAAAAAAGCAGACTGACTCGGTTACAATATCCTCCCGAACCATACAAACCAGGCGCGAGAGCGACAATGGGACTGGCGTCCGTGTCTGGGTAACCGCAAGCGCCCGTGTCGGGGTGGAACCAAGTCGCCTGTATGGTAAATGGTCACTACTGCGACATGACTGAGGATAATTCTGCACACCGTCCCCAGGTTCGATCTTTTATGAAGCAGCATATCAGATGGCAGTGAAGCCGCGGGTAGTGAGAACAAAAAGGCGCCGAGCGTCATAAAGAAGACGGATTGGAACATTGTGAAGGAAGAGAAGTGGTTCGAAAGACTAGAAGCGAAGTTTGTTGGAGAGTGGAGAACTCCACCATGTCTTTTATACATGCTCGACAATAGATATCGTCGAACAACTGCGGGCAACGGATAAACAAACTTAGATTAGATCGAATGCATTGACACGCCGAGCGCGATAAACGAATGATGGTCGAAAGGGGACCTCCTCGGGCGTTTCAGCCACCACGTATCATCGGACACGGGCGCTTAGCGAGTTCCACTGAATATTGGGCAATGAAACGATGTCATAGAAATCCTTGTTTTCACAATGACGACGTCGAAACACCAACGCCAGGCGTGAAAGAAACACTATTGGAAGTACCAAGGGCAATTTCAGCGCACTAGAACTCTCTAGGATTTTGACTTGGAAAGACCAGTACTTTTCGATGATGATTCGTCACTCACCCGTCACCTTCGTTTCGCGGAGGTCTGGGATTATTCACAGACAATATGGCAGCCAGGCGCAGCGATAGGCACCGGTTGGAACACAAGCACCCCCGTGACGACGATGATGTGGAATTACCTGAATCCGCAGGCCGCCAACACTTGTCTAGTTCCACATGTGGCTGGTCGTGGAAACAGGCGTGACATCCGGATGTCTGTTGAGTGTGACGTATGTATCGCCGACTTTCAGCTGAGAGAGAAACTCGATGAGACAGTCGTTAGTTGGTATTCTGTAAATCAGTCAAGAGATGACAGATTTGTGATCACGGGTCTAACTCGTCGTTCCCGCAATCGCTCGTGTCGCCTCCATGTCCCACGCCATCCTATTCGGCCCCGCATTGTCCTATTGTCCTCACGCCGTCCTCCGAAATATTGCCCATGTCATCCCCCGCTGGCGCTGGTCCCTCCTCGCCTCCACATCGTCCTCTCCGTCTTGGCCGCTCCAGCACGATCCTCGTCTTCGTCGTATCATCCGTATGGCTCGTGTCGTTCCTTGTCCCCTTGTCCCCGCATCCTCCTCCTCGTCCTCCCACGTCGTTCTCGCATCGTTCCTTGCCATTCCATTGTCCTCATTTTCTAGGTTCCCCTCGTTCTTCTTGTGCTATTTTACTTATCACACTCTAGTTGCATTTTATCCACACAGAATACAAGTTTTGTCTGTCATCATACGCTCGCCAGACGTTTTTCGACCTTTGCGACGAGAGCCACTACCGCAATTCGGCTACTAGCGATTCCATACATGCCAGCACTGAACACCCCTTACGACGCGAGCCATAGCGACACAAGCACGAACAGGTCTAGAACATGTCTAAGGTGTCTACTCGGACTCGAGTGAATCTACGTCTCAGCGCTCAGCAATGGACAACTGTTCATGTCAATCTTGGACTTTCAAGACAAATGACGACGGTCTGGGGTATAACCGGTTGTCCGCGGCGTGAAAGAAATCCACATGTCATATAAATTGCCAGTGCTTGGTTGCCGACGTAGTTCATTTGGCAATGCTATGACTCCAACACATCAATGCCATCGACAACGTACCGTGTCATAGAAACCTTACGGTGTAGAAGGCCAGTGCAGCAGGGACGCGAACTCCAACGACATTAGGTTTACAGGTGCACTGGATGCGATAGGGCCCACACGTGAGCGTTGTCCGGACGACAGATTCGGCCTACAAGTGCACTCAGAATCGCAACTTGCGATATCTCTACTTGATCTTGATGTATGTGATGGCCTAGCAACACCTAATCTAGAATGAACGACCTTTCGGCTTTGCGATGAGCGGCCCCAATCGGCCGCCGTTTCAACTATCAACGTGACGGACGACCCATCAGTTTTCATTGAACATGAACCTACCAAACCAGTGTTCGGCCCCCCGAGTGGATGCCTTCCGACTGTCATTCTATCTTCCCATCTGTCGTAGGCTCGCATATAAGCTCGCATGTAATTCTCGTCTCGACACCGAATCAAATCGTGTCGGATCCAGCGTAGTTTTTCGTTCCGTCGCCCGCCCATCACCACTGTTGGTCATTCATCTTCGCATATTACCTTCCACGTTTCGTCGACCCAACGAAACGTGCTCTCATACAAGTGGATTCCTCATTATGCCAAAACGCCGATAAGAACTCCAGATACTGCAGCAACAGTCTACTTCGTCACCCTCCTCGGTTTCATCCGAAAGACCCGGCGCTACGTGCGACTCCGTAGCTTTATGAACTTATTCCCTTTACTGATCGTGCATGCCCGCGAACAGATATAGGATCTCTGCCGGTTCTCTCCAACCATGATGCAGCACACATGTGCTACTCAGAATTCTGGAGGCACGTCTTCACTTGTCTCATCGCGAAATTGACTTGTGAACCAAATGCTTCCCTAAAACGACATGTCTAGTTTGCCGAAGACCGTTTTACAGTGACCGCATGTTTTGCTGGTCGACAGAACAAACCCTGTTTCAAGCGGCAAGTATAATAGATGACTTTTCGTATCAGAAGAAACACACGCACGGTGCAAGCATTGCATGACCATGGAACACGACGTATCCATTGACCAGGCTATCTGTCGAGCGGTGTAGTAACGTAACGTGTCTGAAGGCGTTTTGGCGCAATTCCCGAGCACTCGTTGGCTCGTTAATGCGAGAACAAAGTAACGACCTCACAGATACCATATTTGGAGTCTGGTCGAACTCTCTCGACAAACGAGCCCCACGTAGCTGGTATCTTCGCCGAACCGTCACTTATGGAGACGCATCTCTGAAGCAATGCAAAGCACTCCGTGACATTTTCTTCCTCTTCCGACCGGCTTAGCCGTTCCTGCTTGTTCCATTACAACCGCTCCGCTGGAAAAAATACCCGTAAGGTGTGTTCAATGTTTCAGTTTAATTCTACCCGTTGCTCCTACGTAATACTTGCATTCTAGCTGGCTTTCCGGCTTTCTCTCATCGGTGCGTTTAGCAAAAGAGCGGGAACCGCGTGTGAGTTTTGCCGTCGACTCCGTGATCCACAAGATGAGATCTGGGTTCTGGATCGCAGTGTCGGGAGGACTCGCCGGCGAGTCATTTTTGTTGCCCAGAGCCGCGCATCGGCGACCAGCGAAACAAATTAATTTATTCTCCTCTAATAGAGGTCAGTCGCGTCACTGGCATACGGGCCATGTCGTATATTATAGGGAATGAAGTCCACACATCTTCATTTGCGAGTTGATACGTGAGTGACGGATTGCAGCAAGCCACCCGACCGGCGGGTGTAGGGACGTAATTCCTTTTTTTTTCCTAGTACACATACTAGGTGCTATTCAATATACACTAGTAAACCGTCGTACAAGGTGCTCAGAAAGGACCTCAATACGACCGCACAGCTTTCTCCGGGAAAGATTATTTCGTAGCCGCTACCATCCAACGTCTTTGCACGAGGTTAAACTTGTTCCCCGCCGATCTGCCCCTCTTTCTTGCAATACGCGCAAACTTCGATGGAAGAAGCGGGCCCGCAACTCTCTTTGCACTCGGGCTCTCCTGGCTTCTCTTCGTCCGCAGAAGACGTCGGACTTGCGGCCGCACTTTCGCTTTCGGAACGACTCCTGTCGCAACACCCCCCATCGAAACTTTCTTTCCGCGCCCAGCGGATCATCTTGATTCCCTCCCAGCCAAACATCAACCCTAATATGATTGCCGTCGCCGAGTCGACCCACCACCCGCCCTTCCACACCCGATAGATCAATGACCCGAAGAGCAGAACGACAGAGAGCTGAAAGCAGCAGAGCGCGCAGACGGCTTCGCTATTGAGGGTACTCGAATCGAGGGCCTTGGCGAGGTAGCGCTTGATGAGGTAAAGGATGAGCATGAGGCTTGATGTCGTGGAAGAGATGAGCAGAGCGGGGAGGGCAGTGGATGGGTGGTCGCGTGCTGCGAGGGAGACGGCGGATGTAGCAATGGCAGTGATGGTAAGCCCGACAAGTAATGCACCGATGGTAATTGTTGCTATGCGTTCGATTCTTTGAGGCGGAAGAACACGGCGGTTGAAGGGGGAGAAGAAGACTTCGAAAATAGGGACTTACCGAATAATCTTGGGGGACGTCTTGTCTAAGTTCCCCGTTCCATCATCCGACTTGCTGGCACTGAGGAAACGCCAGACGACGAGAATGGCAGAGAGAACCTCGACAGCGGACTGTAGGCCGAAAAAGACTAGTGAACGCGAGGACGATTCTGCGCCAAAAACGACGGAGACGACACCCTCAGCAGTATTGTAGAATACGCTGATAATGCTGATTGCAATGGCGCACTGCTGCAAAACGCGGCGGGATGGCATTGTCGATGAAGGTATTGTGGGAGACCGCTAAGCAGGAACATGATCAGACTCCGTTTTAAATATGAGGCCGGTCCATGTAAAGGTGCTACAATTTTTCAGGATGTAGATGCATCAGATGAATTGAGTCCAAACAAACCTTCGAGAATTACCAATGTATCAAAGTGCTAGACGTGGAATCACCACCAATATAGAATTGTGACATTTCCAAAAACGCCCGTGAATCTTTGGCCACGTCTGAATGACGCTCAATGTTGACGTCTGATGATTCTGCGCATGTGACGGTCAGGATTTGATTAAGAACCAGATAAGTAAGAAATGTCTGCTTACTATGCAGGCATTTGCGGAGCTATCTCCGTGCTTGCACTTATAGTGATAAAGCTGTATCTGAGCCAGTAGAATGTGTAACGAATTGAATATCACTGAAGTCGTATTCAGTGATGATTTATATACAGTATTGCCTGACTGTGTCGTTGGTATTTGCAGTGGAGTCCGAACGAAGAATGCATGCTTACTCAAAGCTTCCCCGTCTTCCGCAGAATGAGTGACGTTGTCCTTTGATCTTGTATGGAGAGTTACTTGACCTCTAGAGTCCGCAATTACATACCAGGGGAAAATCGAGCTCAAGTCTGCGCCTTGGGATCCGAGGAGAGGGCGGACAAGGGAAGGGCAGAGCGATTCACCGTACATTGTCCTGCGGTGTCTTATCCCGCAAAAACCGCGGAGGAGGCCGGCGATTCTATATTATGAAACGAATTGTGGCTGGAATCTTTCATGTTGCAGTAAATCCGAACTTCTTGTACCTGGAGACTCCAGTAATAAATGTTGCCAGGTGGCATCTGACTTATTAGTGTACGTTTACCCGCAAGCAAATTAGCATCCGTTCATTTTATCGAGCCGTAAACGAATTCTGGAGTCAATAGGAGAATTGGTGATCACACGACTGTAGTCACGTGTCGAGTCGAATTGCTATTGTTCTCGTGTTGCCAAAGGAGAGTGAGATCTTCCAATTTTATTCGGCATGGCGACGCTGCTGGTGAATGTGAATCCAACTTCTGAGGTGTCGCAAAGCCCTGGCAAATCTTTCTCCAGCCGGTTTCACTGGTTTCCTTGTCGAAATGGTCTCGCAAGGACACATATTAAATAGTTACAGTTACTATGAATCATGGAAACGAGAAATGAGAGCTTCAAAATAACAAGCATAGCGACTACTTGCCTTGTAGGAACATAAGAAAAGTCTCGGAACGGGGAAGAGTCGTCTAAACGTTAGAGGCACAAGGCAAGCCGTAGTAATTCGTAAAAGTATTCGTCTTTTGTCCAGAATTATGTAATTTTATTATCGTAAAGTACCCAATTCTGATCTCATCGAAGACTCGCAAGATAACGCCTGATAGCAAGCAGACTGATAGAAATTTCCGTTATACGAACCCTTGGTGAGAGTGAGGCATTTAAATTTGCCTCAGAAGACGAGGACGCGCGTCTCCTGGCGACCTCGTGACACTAGCCGTTCGTATCCCCTCCTTATGCCCTTCGTGGAAAGTTACTCTGCATTAATCCGTGCTTGTTTGTTCATTTCATCCAGTGTTCCGTTTCCTGCCGTTACGGGATATTACTGATGCAAGCACGAAACTATCATAAACGTCCCCCCCAGCTATGCACAGCACCAAACTTCGCAGCCCCCCGCGTCCACACTGAGTTTGACCAACGGCGGCGGCGGCAAAACGTGTGCAACAATGGGTAGATTCCGCCCGAACCGAACCCGCCCCTTGACCCATTCCTTGAACCGTTCGTCTGTCCTAAAGTAGTACCTAGGCTCGTCCCAAAGGCTCCCGCTAAAGCAGACAGCGAATCCGAGCTTGGAAACCACCCGCGACGAAAAGTCGGTAAGACTGATGTCCTGCGGCACGCAAAACTTCCAGATGTCGTCCGTAGAGGGTACGAACACCTTGATGACGATCTGGTCCCCTTTGGGAGCCCACTTGGAGGTCGGTTCGTCTTGGTTTAGGGGCTCCTCGGATTTATCGATGGTCGTGGACTTGGCTTTAAGTTTGCGAAGAAAGAGATCGAGAGAAGCGTATCCCTCGGTGACAGCGTGAACGATGCTGCTGAACGATATCGAGTGTCTCAAGGAAGACCGGACATGACAGTTGGGGCGCTTCGAGAGGCCATTCTTCATGGGAGTCTCGTCGATGGATCCGTCTTCGATCATAGACAACAGTACATCTGAATGCACCGACTCGTCAATCTCTTTCTTCAAAAGAGGCTCCTTATCGCTGTCCGATTCATAGGAAGAACCAAGCACGGGTTCTGACGCAGAACGTGTATACGCTTCTTTTCCCACTGGGTCACTCCACCTTACGGATCGTCGAAATGCGTGGAGAGCAGATGCACAGTTACTATGGCTCTTTGGCAGAGTCCCGTTTGAGACGTGTTCTTGGGGACTTGGCTTGGCGAGAAGACGGCCATAACAACGAGAAGACACTCTCGCTGGAGTCCTGAGATCCCGTATCCGAGGCGAAAGTAAGAATTGGTTCTGCGGAGCGTTCGACAGTGGCACAGGTTCAGGCTTCCTCACAGTCGCCTTGCGTTCGAGCTTGATCTTGGGTATGAGTGGCATCGAAAGCAAGAAACGGTGTGCGTCCTGGTCAGCAGAATCCATGCTATATAACGAATCTCCCTCGCTTTGGTGGTCGCTTGGTTCAACGACCCCAGTGGTTTCGCAAGAGTCGACTGAAACGGTCCAAGGCGACTTCTGGAGATGGTGATAATTGTCGTCCACGCCGGACCCCGAATCAGGACTAGGCATATCACAGATGGCAGTGGTGCTTTGACTCGAGTCGACGGGCTTGGAGATTTCGTCATCTCTGGATAGATTAGTGATATCGGAGATGGTGCGCGACGACGCAAAGTTCGTGAACCAAGTCTCTCTCAAGTGCTTTGTCGACGACATGAGAAGAGGTTCCGAGACATTCCTGGAACGCCAACAGGCCCGCGCTCTGAAGGGCGATCCTCGGCTGGAAGGTGTGTACAGGGACAATCTGCGGTCGCGGTGCATTGGTTCGTACGGAATCTGGACACCGTCAATAGAACGTACTCGATTATGAAGGTAACGAACGCACAGTGCCTAGCTGCGCATTCCGCGTATTGTTGAAAACTGGGTATCTAGAGAAATCGAAAGCGTCATTAAGGAACGGATCCTTGAAACGAGCGTCGGTAGCCATGGGCATACAGTATATGCGAAATGAGAGAATAGAGTGTCCAGATCTGATTGGCATTTTTAGCTACATAAATCTACTTTATCAATGTCAGCCTCATTGGGAGGCTGACAGCTGAGGAGGAGTACTTGCGTGTTGGACGAGGTCAGCATCATACTCACCAAAACAACAGTAACTTTGATGTATAAATCTCTGGTGATCATCTGACTCGAACATCGAGCAGCTCTTGAGCGGATCTATGGATCACCACGGATCTTCATACATCCAGTTTGATAACAGAAACGGCGGGAAATACGATGTATCTCCGAGCCGCGGTCACGGTCAACTCCGATTCATCTGTATCTGTTATTATGTAAACATCTTGTCGACGCGCTGCCAGGGCATTCAAACAAGGACACAGATCAACTCCTATCACTACACCAATGTATATTCCCTCGTCAGAGAGACCACAGTTCACAAAGCATCTCGCAATCCTCGAAAACTTTTACCTACGCCCCTTTCTGATTCTTGAGCAGCTCCATCTCGGACACCGCCGCCCTCTCAAACTCTTGGTAATCCCACACGCCCGTGTTGTCTTCACCGATCGCAACCCACCCGAGCGCCGCTCCCGTGAGCAAGGCCACGCGCAAGAACACGCTCCCGTCTAGGTATCCATATTCGGGGTCTACGTCCATCCCGTCCTTGCTTAGCGAATCGAGGACAAATCCTGCCTCGCGATGCCCATATAACACGCTAAAGTGAGCGAGCGCCCGCTGAACTTTGCAGAGGTGCTCGTTAGGGTGGACGAGCGCGTTGGCGAGGATAGGGTACCACAGGTTCGGGGTAGAAGCATATGGCGACGTCGGGGAGGGAAGGGCACAGGGGGACGGCTTTTCCTGGGTATATAAAAGGCTGGTCGAGTCCTTGGACGCTACTGTGCAGGGGAGAGGTTGAGAGGTAAACGCTTTAATTGCGAAACTCGGACGTCCACGACTAAGCCACCAAACGATGCTCGTCAAAAAGTGAGCGCGAAGAAGCATCGTTTGCGACGGACGTGACAAGTATGCGCAGATCGAGGGAACGAATAGTACCGAAGTAACGATATGCGCACTAACCTGAATAGTCAGAAATCAAGACATGACATGCGGCTCGACCCACGTGAAAAAGTCGGCACGGTATTTGACATCGTTACCGTCCCAGCTTCCGATGCCATATATGAGCGTCGCAACCCAGATCAGCTCCTCAATACGTTCCTCTAAATCTTTCTGAGTCTCGATGTGACAGTCCCACAGTTCACCATACTTGATGATCACATCACCATATAGTTGGAGCATCGCTCCATGTTCGTGCTTTTCGAGCGGTTTGGATCCGAACCGAGGGTCAAGTTGAATTAGTGACAAGATGTTCAACGCTCGCAGGCGCGACCCCGACTTCGGTATCGACTCCGGCTCTGCGCAGTACGACGTCAGAGATAAAAAATGACAAAAGTGATAGCAGCAGAGAAAGCATACCTTGCCCTCCAAGATCAGCGGTGGATGTCGTAGGGTGCGGGACCAGCGTAGTCACACGAGCAGGATGTACCGCCGTCCATGCGAGGCCTTCGTATCACACAATAAAAAATCAAAAACAAGTTTCATTAACACAGAAAATAGTTTGTGAGACAACGAACCTTCTGCAATAAGACCCAGAATACCAAATTCAGCACCGTATCCGACATGAATGATCGGGTGAACAAGAATTTCGAGGAACCGATTGAGCATTTGGGGTTGTTCAACACCTTGCTTCGTAGCTCGGACGTTGTAGTGAGGAGAAAAGATGTATTCCTCGAGGATGGAAGAAATAGTCGCGCCAGGTGCTAAGACGACGCCACGAAAGTAGTCGAGATACGCATTGTAGTAGCTTAATACAAATGAGTGGGAAGGAAGTACGAGACATCAGATACGTACTGGTCGTTTCCCAGGTAGTCAGTAAAGTTGTCCGCTGTGATCGTAACCTCGTCGGGTGCGACGAATGCGGGGCGCATGTGGTCAAGGTGGGCTTGCTGGTACGCAGCATTTATCACAGACTGTGGAGCACCAAGCGCATATATGGCGAGCAAGTGATGAACGGAGTGACTACGCGCGTCAGCAACGGGTGATTTCATGAGAGGCAAGCAAAAGAAGCATACTTGTGGAAGTTGAACTCGTTAAAAAAGAGATGGCTTCGCTCGTGGTTGTCCTTGAGCGCCGAAAGCAATGCAGATGCAGCTTCCGGTCCGTGCCCGGGCATGCGGCCCGGTGCGAGAATCGAAGGCGGAGGTTCGACCCCAGGAAAGAGGCGAGAGAGGATCTCCTGCGAGGATGGTGTCGGGGAGACGATCGTCTCTGGCGGAGCGGAAGTAATCATGGCAAGGCGAGGTGAAGAGGGATTCGACCGCCAACTTATAGTTTTGTGAAAGTGGTGGGCATCAGTGATAGCGGGTCGAACGATCCACAGAGTAAAAATTTACCCGGTAAGTAGTACACATACTGCTTGTGCATGAACTGGCCACACAAGAAATCTGCCGGGGGCAATGGTGAAGCTATCTGCGAGAGGATAGACCATCTTGTTGACGTGATTGCCACTAAGCAATGGAAGCCATATGGTTCAGTTGCACGCTATTTTGCCTACGCGTCGCAACGGTAACACAAATGAGAGCTTCGTGATGAATGTGGTAGGCATCAGAAATACCTGAAAACAGAAAACAGGAACAACTGACTCCTGGACATGTCAACAGCCCGCTATGAGCATTCTCCTGACAAGAAAGGAGGCTTGGCTTGGCCTTGGGGCATGCTAATAGGTGTGCAGAAGCGGCTGCGAAGTCGAGTAAGATCGTAGCAAAGGCGACTCTGGGAAAAGTCGAGCATCAAACCATAACAGTTACTAAAAGCGTCTTCAACTGAGTATTCGTAAAACAGGGTGAGGTGACTCTGCCTTCTTCTATTTTCGACAGCGCTGAGTGCTTTGCGCAGTGCAGGTGATGTTGAAATTCAGTTCTCCAACGTCTATATGTACACCACACGTGTGTGCAGGGATCTACTTACCACCTCCGATCTTGGCTGGTGCTGCAACTCCTCATTCAGGCTTTGCAAGTGGCTAACATGCTGGAGCTGTACAAACTGACCTCCCTCTGACTTTGTCATCTAACTCGAGACTACGATTCCGTCTGTCGTTCCTTATTTTGCGTTCTCTTTACGTCGGTCTCGACAAACTCGGTCGGTCAAGTCCCGACGCCTCTTTTCTTCATACCTAGGGGGAGGGAGGCGGGTTTATCACGACCTACTTTCGCGGTCGAAATGCAGTCAACGGGGACGGTACTGGCAGCCGCCGGTGTCCCTCGGCGGATGCTAATCATCGATTCGTGAGCAGCATCATCTACGGCTTACTTTCAAATTGACCTCGAGGCGGTTTTCGGTTTCCATTGCTTTCGCATGTCTACCGTTCTAGCTAATCTTGTGGCAGAGGTACGTCATCATGTGGCGTCGTCCGCACCAGCAATCCGTGTGGAAGAAGAAACAGACAAGTTTCCAGCACCCGAGCCGCTCCGGTTTGGATTTGGATTCAAAACGCCGCTTCCATCCAAGAATCTTTATTGTAGCACCGGAGTCGGGTAATCCGGAACATCGGCCAGTGGTCCTTTTTTTAAGATCGGTCGGACTTGTCATCTCCCACTTCTTCGCGTTCCGAAAATGCATTAGTCGCTCCGGGAATTGTTCCATGTCTTCTTGCATCGCTGTTTGCATCGACACTCACTCCGCTGCATCGAAGACCCCTGTGCTCGACCGCTCGTCCCAATTTGCTTTCGGAGACGTACCCAGAGCGTTCCTTCCTGATATCGCATCTCGTCCGCAGGTCTACTCGTTTCCACGCACAACCCTGAAAGCACAAATCACCCAGGGCCGACACTTTGTCTACAATCCTTTTCCATCACATGCTACCGTCTTCAAGTGCGACGCCACCTTCTTCGAAGGCGCCAAGGATCCCATTGCGCTCCACCTCCCGACATACCTACAGATGGAACCTTGATCGTCACGGTCGCCCAGATCAGACCATTATCCAGACACTTTACTTGCTGGGGAACGTTGGTAAAAGACTTCGAGCAAAGTGGACTTGGCCCAATGTCACATGGGCCTTGCTCAGAGTTGGTGCAGAAGAAGGTGGAGGATGTATTGCGTAGGGCTCTCGCATCCAATCAGTTTCAGTATTCGAGCGAGTAATAGAACGTTAATCAAGGCTCGGACTACTAGGCGGAAATAATAATATGATGGGGGATGACTATCCATGCGTTCCATCTTGCGTACCTGCGCCGAAACACCTACATCGGGGGAATCTGATCATAAGCGTCGTGTACGCTGGTTCTTGCTGATGCGATCCATTGAGTATACTGCGCGAGAAAAAGTAAACAACGCTTACTATTACACGAACAGTAGTAGTAGCGGGTTGGGATGAGACGTTGGCATCCTGCATCTGAGGTTGTCACAACAGTCAAGAGTGAAATAAAAGAAACCCACCGGTCGAGCCCCGGTCGAATCCACAGCACCCTGCTCGTTTGTGGAAGCTTCGCTCTTTGGTTGGCTGACGACAGAAGGCTTGTGACCGGATTTCTTGTTGGTCTTCGACCGCTGCTACGTGTGATGAGTTTCTGCATACAACCACAAAGAGAACAGATAGTGACCGGAGATGTAGCGACGGCAAACTATCATGGCCTGTCAGACGTGTCGTGACCCATTGAGGAACAACTTACTTGCTTGGCTTTTGCTGCAGCCATCGTCGGCTGACCCTGATTTGCAGCATTCACCGTCGCTAAGGGACGACAGTCGGTTTGGGGATCAGTACTCCTGGGGGGCTCGATGGCGTGACGAGTATCTAGTTTCTTGTCCGACCTTTGCATCATTTTTCTTAGTCGCCCTAGGAACGTTCGGCGTGGGACTGCTTCCGCTGACTGTGGTGTTTGTTCGGGGTGATGGGACGCCTCGAATGGCGTGGTCGTGAGCGGAGCTTCTGACGGGTGGGATACAACGTGGGATGAGCCGGCCGGAGGTATCTCGGGATGGTCAGACGAGGGTGAAGAAGGCACCTTGGGCAATGTCAGCGCGAAAACAATGATGAAATCCGATGACCAACTTGATCATAATCAAAGTCGTCGGCGGCCGCACCACCCGGTGGCACCTCGTCCTGTAGTATTCTAAGTATTTTGTTGAAAAGTGAGAAAAATGGACGCGCACATCAAGTGGGTCGTCAACGTCGTTTTTTCCGTCTTTCCTGGGCCGGACCGAGCTGGATTTTGCGGCCTCGGCATGCTCTACGGCGGGCAGATCATCCGATGTTGAATGCTGTTGAATAGATGTCAAATATTGAGTATCAGTGACAACCCATATGCACGGGATACTTGCGGAAAAGGGACCATAGATGTCAGGTAGGATTTCCCCGAGACCGCGAATAGTGATTTTTCCATCTCTTTGTCCAGTCGCAAGAGCGCTACTGTTCGGGGAGACAGCGATGGACCAAATCCGTTCACTGTCCTCGATGGATGAACCAATTTGAGCGAGCGTGGTCGGGTTGAGGAACAGGATGGTTTTGTCCAAAGAGGTGGCAAGGAAATTTTCATTTGGTGCTAGAACAAGAGACTCATCAGCATTGACCTGGGATTCTGCCAACTGCGAGCCAGTCGACACGTCAAATATCCTGATTTTCTTGTCATCTGAAGCTGCAAAGATTTGGCGTCCGTCTGCCGACCATGCAATCGGAGTTCCAACGTTGCTTTGAGTGGTAGTCCCGATTTCGATGAGCAAGTCTCCACTGTGACCGTCAAAGACGCGGACCAGTCCTTTTTCGGTGGCAGTGGCAATTTGTTTTCCGTCCGGCGAGAATTTTATTCCGCGGACTGTGCGGACTCCGTCGAGTGGTCCTACAAGTCGTTCACCCGTCGCAATGCTCCAAATGTTTGCTTCCTGTACTGTCCCTGTCGCGAACCTGGTCGAGTCGGGCGACACGTCGACCGCCCACACGAGATTTCCGTTCTCGATTCGGATGACTTCTTCGTTGAGTTCCATGTCCCACACGATTGCACCCTCACTTGTTCCGCCCACCACCCACTTTTGATCCCTCGACACAGAAAGCGCATACACAACCGTGCCTGTTTTCTTTCCCACCTCTTGACCTTCTGAAAGATGCCATCGTTGGACAGCGTCGTCACTCCCGCTCAGAAGATGTGCTCCGACGGGGTCGAAAGCGACGGCGTACACCCTACTACCGGCGTCAAGCAACGTTGGTCCGCCTACAAAATTGTCAGTGCCGCAAACACTTGCTCACAATTCCACGTACTTGTCTCCGTCGTCATTTTTTTTACCGATGTTCAACAAATGACAGGAGCTGGAATGGCAGGTATCCGTTGGTTCGTGGTGGACAGTGTTGTTGCCATCCACACGTTCATTTTGACCAACGTGGACGCCTCATGGCTTTGGCGCCTATCCAGGTCCTTGTCCGCTACCAGTTGATTTGATAATTGGTGTGTCATTCTTGCACAACGGTTTGAACGCGCTTGTCTGACATGGACCGCAGTTGCAATCCCTCCAACAGATTCGTTGATCGCGTGTAGGTATCATCCCTTTGTTCCGGTGTCACAAGGCTCAAAGTTGGCCGCATGGTTTCATTTTTTTGGATGCGGGCTGCGCGTACGGTGTGCATATACATTTGGACTCGGTTCGTTCGCTTACCTATCGTATGCTCGTATCGCCCAGATATTGCCAGCATGCGCGTCCCCCGAAGGAATCACAATATCCGTGTACGAACCACTTGGCTTACGACCTTCTACCACTCCACCGCACTAAAGACCCTCGCGCTCGCCCACTTGTCCCAAGTTGTCCTCGGAGACGCCAGGATGGTCCTCCCTGATATCGCAACATGTGCACAGCTCTACCCTTTTCCACACAACCCTGAAATTGCGCTCTACCCGACTTTATCCACATCACTCGGGACCGATATTTTTTCAGCAATCCACTTCCATCGCATGCTGTTGTCTTCACACCTTTTCCCAGCCGACAAGCATCTCGCCGCGCAAGGCACGGCTCGTTCGTCACTACGCACCTAAGCCGAAGAGCGCCCTCTAGCACGACTGATTCTTGTTCTCACGACGCGTGCTCTGATTCCGATCAGGGCTCGTAGGTCTCTACGAGGGTTCCGGGAGGGATTTCCGGGTTTATATAAACGACGGTGGACACGCCAGAGGATAAGCCGCACGAGTTGATTGTTGGGGCCGAGATCGATGTGTGAGGCTAGGGTGGGTGGCCATATGTGACTGGCGGATCGGGGAGTGATGCCCGAGGAATTGATAGAAGAAGACGAGGCATTCTGGGAGGCCGACAAAGGTTCTTGCGGCCAGCCTGGCGATGAAGAAGACGGATATGTTTCTAATTTCTACAGCCAATGCCATCCGTGTTATGCGCAGTTTCCTTCACAGGCCCTGGAGAGGCGATCCAACTAGAGAAGAAATTGTCCTGGCCAAGATGGCATCGATAGTATGGTGCGACGGTGCTCACGCTCACCTGGCAGCACTCTCATTGATCTTTTCTATTCGTCTGTTTGGTTCGTGCGTAGCATTCGTCGTCCGCACATCATTTTATAGTTGTAGAAAAACCCAGAAACACAAAAAAGAAAAGAAAGTTGAATGGGATGTTCTACAAGGTTCCCCCGAGTCCGGAGCCCCAAGTGATGTTGTCGCCCGGGTAAGCTTGGCAGTTTCAAACTTGACTCCCCGCTGTGAAATTCGTCCTAAGATTCAATATACGCGGACGCTTGCCTGTGGATCCGCCGGGGAGGCTCCTTCCGGGCCCCACGTCGG
This sequence comes from Solioccasus polychromus, assembly GCA_038090335.1. Classification (NCBI taxonomy): domain Eukaryota; kingdom Fungi; phylum Basidiomycota; class Agaricomycetes; order Boletales; family Boletaceae; genus Solioccasus; species Solioccasus polychromus. The sequence goes on along the minus strand of JBBPMM010000129.1, from coordinate 27,121 downwards.
TCGAACCATTGTCCAACCCGTCTGCCTCCAATTCCAAATAATCCGAATCAGGATCGGTCGAAATTTTGTCACTGATCCGCCAGTGACGACTCGCCGTTGCGTAAGTAATCGAAACAGAGTCATGGCCCCCCTCCTGAACGTATGTGAGATATGCCTCTGCTCCGATTCGTTCAACCTGTTCCGGTCCAAGCATAGAGCCAAAAACCTATAGAAGCTCGCAGACCCGTTGGGATGCAGGTCTTCACCAGTCGACCGCGATAAACTTTCTTCATCTTCCCCAACATGTTTGCTCGTCTTCTCCCAGTCTTTATTGCACTGCTTGCTATCGCTGGCGGTGCCATTGCTGTAGCCGACGATAATACCTGCAGTACAGTGTGTTGCACATCTGCCGGGGATGTAAGTCAGCCATGTCTTGCACATGAAGCATGTTGCTGACGAACGTGAAACAAGATCCTAAATGGTTGGCAGGGATCAGGCTGCTCGCCTGTCGGATCCGATGGGAAGTGTCCTTTGGGCAACACCAAACTTTGTTGCTATAAAATCGCAAGTATCCGTGTCATCCACACCTGGAGTTAGATTATTTGACGTGACTTGCAGGAGGGCAACTCTGCTGGTACGTGTGGCGGACCTATCAAGAACTGAGTTCGTGTATATGATTGAGGACTGTCCTTTGTTTTTTTTTCTGCCGCTGTCGATGTGTCGTTGACCAACTGGTCTCATACCTTAGTTTCGAGTAATAAGAACCGTTTAATCATTTCTTATTGGATGTCAGACAACCTATTAAACCAAAACAGACGCCATTTCGACAACCCTCCAATTGTCCAGCTTGATTTGCTATCGACTTAGAGGCAGCCTGAAATTAATATGTCTTACATTCACTTCCGTATTTTCTTGTGATAGAAAGTCGCAAATCGCGACATGGTTTCACCAATACGAGACCCTGCAATTTATCAAACTTGGTTCTTGTTACAGAAAGAACGGAGCAATGTGCCGGGAAATGATATACTTAAGAAGGTACTTTGACTCGAGTCGACGGGCTCAGAGATTTCGTCGTCTCTGGATAGATTAGTGATATCGGAGATGGTGCGCGAGGACGCAAAGTTCGTGAATCAAGACTCTCTCAAGTGCTTTGTCGACGACATGAGAAGAGGTTCTGGGGCATTCTGGAACGCCAACAGGCCTGCGCTATCAAGGGCGATCCTCGGCTGGAGGGCGTGTACAAGGACAATCTGCGGTCGCGGTGCCTCGGCTCGTATGGAATCTGGACACCGTCAATAGAATGTACTCGATTATAAGGATAACAAACGCACAGTGCCTAGCTGCGCATTCCGCGTCTTGTTGAATACTGGGTATCTGGAGAAATCGAAAGCGTCATTAAGGAACGGATCTTTGAAACGAGCGTCGGTAGCCATGGGCATACAGTGTATGTGAAATGAGAGAAGAGAGCGTCCAGATCTGATTGGCATTTTCGGCTTTATAAATCTCCTTTATCAATGTCAGCCTCATTGAGGGGCTGACAACTGAGGATGAGTACTTGCGTGTTGAACGAGGTCAGCATCATACTTACCAAAACAACAATAACTTTGATGTATAAATCTCTAGTGATCATCCGACTCGGGCATCGAGCAACTCTTGAGCGGATCTATGGATCACAACGGATCCTGATAACAAAAACGGCGGGAAATACGATGTATCTCCGTGAAGCCTCGTTTATTATGTAAACGTCTTCTCGACGCGCCTGAACAAATGTATATTCCTTCGTCAGAGACCGCAGTTCACAAAAGCGTCTCGCAATCCTCGAGAAATTTTACCTACGCCCCTTTCTGATTCTTGAGCAACTCCATCTCGGACACCGCCGCCCTCTCAAATTCTTGGTAATCCCACACGCCCGTGTTGTCCTCGCCGTTCGCAACCCACCCGAGCGCCGCTCCCGTAAGCAAGGCCACGCGCAAGAACACGCTCCCGTCCAGGTATCCGTATTCGGGATCTACGTCCACCCCGTCCTTGCTTAGCGAATCGAGGACAAATCCTGCCTCGCGATGCCCATATAACACGCTAAAGTGAGCGAGCGCCCGCTGAACTTTGCAGAGGTGCTCGTTAGGGTGAACGAGCGCATTGGCGAAGATGTGGTACCATAGGTTCGCATAAGGCGACGTCGGGGAGGGAAGGGCACAGGGGGACGGCTTTTCCTGAGTATATAAAAGACTGGTAGAATCATTGGGTGCTACTGCGCAGGGGAGAGGTTGAGAGGTAAACGCTTTAATTTCGAAACTCGGACGTCCACGACTAAGCCACCAAATGATGCTCGTCAAAAAGTGAGCGCGAAGAAGCATCGTTTGCGACGGACGTGACAAGTACGCGCAGATCGAGGGAACGAATAGTACCGAGGTAACGATATGCGCACTAACATGAATAGTCAGAAATAAAGACATGACATGCGGTTCGACTTACGTGAAAAAGTCAGCACGGTATTTGACATGATTACCGTCCCAGCTTCCGATGCCATACATGAGCGTCGCAACCCAGATCAGCTCCTCAATACGCTCCTCTAAATCTTTCTGAGTCTCGATGTAACAGTCCCACAGTTCACCATACTTGATAATCACATTGCCATATAATTGGAGCATCGCGCCATGTTCGTGCTTTTCGAGCGGTTTGGATCCGAATCGAGGGTCAAGTTGAATCAGTGACAAAATGTTCAACGCTCGCAGGCGCGACCCCGACTTCGGTATCGACTCCGGCTCTGCGCAGCACGACGTCAGAGATAAAAAATGACAAAAGTGATAGTAGTAGAGAAAGCACACCTTTCCCTCCAAGATCAGCGATGGATGTCGTAGGACGAGGGACCAGCGTAGTCACACGAGCAGGATGTACTGCCGTCCATGCGAGGCCTTCGAACCAAACAATAAGAAATCAAAGATTAGTTTCATTGACACAGAAAATAGTGTGAGACAATGAACCTTCTGCAATAAGACCCAGAATACCAAATTCGGCACCGTATCCGACATGGATGATCGGGTGAACGAGGATTTCGAGGAGCCGATTGAGCATTTGGGGTTGTTCAACACCTTTCTTCGTAGCTCGGATGTTGTAGTGAGGAGAAAAGATGTATTCCTCGAGGATGGAAGAAATAGTCGCGCCAGGTGTTAAGACGACCCCTCGAAAGTAATCGAGATATGCATTGTAGTAGCTTAACACAAATGAGTGGGAAGGAAGTACGAGACATCTAATACGTACTGGTCGTTTCCCAGGTAGTCAGTAAAGTTGTCCTCTGTGATCCTAACCTTGTTGGGCGCAATGAATGCGGGGCGCATGTGGTCAAGGTGAGCTTGCTGGTAGGCAGAATTTATCACGGACTGTGTGGCACCAAGCGCATATATGGCGAGCAAGTGATGAACGGAGTGACTACGCGCGTCAGCAACGGGTGATTTCATGAGAGGCAAGCAAAGGAAGCATACTTGTGGAAGTTGAACTCGTTAAAAAAGAGATGGCTTCGCTCGTGGTTGTCCTTGAGCGCCGAAAGCAATGCAGAAGCTGCTTCCGGTCCATGCCCGGGCATGCGGCCCGGTGCGAGAGTCGAAGGCGGAGGTTCGACCCTTGAAAAGAGGCGGGAGAGGATCTCCTGCGAGGATGGTGTCGGGGAGACGATCGTCTCCGGCGGAGCGGAAGTAATCATGGCAAGGCGAGGTGAAGAGGGATTCGACCGCCAAACTTATAGTTTTGTGAAAGTAGTAAGCGTCAGAGATAACAAGTCGAACGATCCGCACAGCGAGAAACGGAAGTTTACTTGGTAAGTAGCACACATACTGCTTATGCATGAACCGGCCACACAAGAAATCCGCCGAGGGCAATAGTGGAGCTGTGTGCGAGAGGACAGACCATCTGGTTGACGTGATTGCCACTAAGCAATGAAAGCCATGTGGTTCAGGTGCACGCTATCTTGCCTACGCGTTACAACGTAAATCAAATAAGGGCTTCGCGATGAATGTGGTAGGCATTAGAAATACCTGAAAACAAAAGCAAGAACAGCTAGCTTCTGGACAAGTCGACAGCCCACTATGAGCATTCTCCTGACAAGAAAGAAGCGTTGGCTTGGCCTTGGACACGCTAATAAGGAAATGGCTTCGGAGTCGAGTAAGATCGTAGCAAAGGTGACTCTGGAAAAAGTCGAGCATCGAACCATAACAGTTACCAAAAGCGTCTTCAGCTATTCGTAAAACAGGGCGAGACAACTGTGCGCGCCTTCTTCTATTTTCGACCGTACTGAGTGCTTTTTGCAGTGCCAGTGATATTGAAATTCGATCCTCCAACATCTATGCACGTTTACAGTACATACGTGTGTGCAGGGATCTACTTACCGCCTCGGAATCTTGGTTGGTGCTGCAACTTCTCACTTCAGGCTAAATAAGTGGCTAACATGCCGGAGCTGTACAAACCGACCTTTGACTTTGACCTCTAACTCGAGACTACGATCCCGTCTGTCGTTCGTTATTTTGCGTTCTCTTTATTTCGACAAACTCTGCTGGTCAAGTCCCGACACCTCTTTTCTTCGTACCTAGGGGGAGGGAGGCGGGTTCATCACGAGCTACTTCCGCGGTCGAAATGCAGTCAATAGGGATGGTACTGGCAGCCGCCGGTGTCCTTCGGCGGATGCTAATCATCGATTCGTGAGCAGCATCATCTACGGCCTACTTTCGGGTTGACCTCGAGACTGTTTTCATTGCCATTGCTTTTGCATGTCCCTCGTTCTAGCTAATCTGGCAGACGTACGTCGTCATCCCTCCTAGTTATAAAATGCTGGTAGACTGTATTTCGCATCGTGAACAGGGCATGCAGGTCGTCGAGCGTCGTCATGTGGCGTCGTCCGCACCAAAGAAGAGGCAAGCACCTGAGCCTCTCGGGTTTGAATTCGGAGTCGAGTTCAGAAACGGTCTCGGACGGCCCCTTCCATCCAAGAATCTTTTTGTGGCACCGGAGTCGGGTACCCGGAACATCGGCCAGCGGTCCTTTTTTTTTAAAGATCGGTCAGATTCATTTCCCCGCGTTCCGACAATGCAATGCACTAGTCGTTCCGAGAATTGTTTCATTTCTTCTTGGTGTCGCTGTTTGCGTCAACACTCACTCCGCTGCGTCGAAGACCCTCGCGCTTGCCCGCTTGTCCTAATTTGCTTTCGGAGACGTACCCAGAGCGAATCCTTGCTGATATCGCGACTTGTCTGCAGGTCTATTCGTTCCCACCCCTGAAACCGCGCTCTACCCAGCTTTCACACACATCACCCAGGGCCGACGCTCCGTCCACAATCCTTTTCCATCACACGCTATCGTCTTCAAGTGCAACGCTACCTTCTTCGGAGGCGCCAAAGATCTCATTGCGCACCACCTCCCTGCATACTTCCCCCCCCCCCCTTCCCATCAGATATTTGCAGATGGAACCTTGATCATCACGGTCGCCCAGATCAGATCAGATCCATTATCCAGACACTCAATGCTGGGGAATATTGGTAAAGACCTCGAGCAAGATGGACTCAGCCCATTGTCACATGGGCCTTGCTTAGAGTTGGTACAGAGGATGGAAGATGTATTACTAGGGCTCATGTTGGCATAGGGCTTCACATCCAATCAGTCTCAGTATTCGAGCGAACAATAGAGTGCTAACCAAGGCTCGAACTACTAGGTGGAAACAATAATATGATGGGGGATGACTATCCATGCGTTCCATCTTGTGTACCTGCGCCGAAACACCGACATTGAGGGAATCTAATCATAAGCGTTGTATACCCTGATTCTTGCTGTTGCGATCCATCATGAGTCTAAGGCGCGAGCAAAAGTGAATAAAGTTTACCATTACACGGACGGTCGTTGTAGCGGGTTGGGATGAGACGTTGGAATCCTGCATCCGAGATTGTCACAACACTGGTCGAGAGTGACATAAAAGAAACCCACCGGATGAGCCTCGGTCGATTCCACAGCACCCTGCCCGCTGGTGGAAGCTTCGCTCTTTGGTTGGCTAACGACAGAAGGCCTGGGACCCGATTTCTTGTTGGTCTTTATGCGCTGCAATGTGTGATGAGTTTCTGCATACAACCACAAAGAGAACAGATACTCACCGGAGATGTAGCGACGGAGAACTATCATGGCCTGTCAGACGCGTCGTGACCCATTGAGGAACGACTTACTTGCTTGGGACTTGCTGCAGCCATCGTTGACAGACTCTGGTTTGCAGTATTCGCCATCGCTGGGGGACGAGAGTCGGTTTGGGGACCAGTACTCCTGGCGGGCTCGATCGTGTGACAAGTATCTGGCTTCTTGTCCGACCCTTGGATCATTTTTCTTAGTCGCCCTAAGAACGTTAGGCGTGGGACTGCTTCCGTCGACTGCTGTGTTTGTTCGGGGTGATGGGACGCCTCGAATGGCGTGGTCGTGAGCGGAGCTTCTGATGGGTGGGATACAACCTGGGGTAAGCCGGCCGGAGGTATCCCGGGATGGTCGGACGAGGGTGAAGAAGGCACCTTGTGCAAGGTCAGCGCGGAAACAACGATGAAATTCCATGACCGACTTGATTATAATCAAAGTTGTCGGCAGCCGCACCACCTGGTGGCACCTCGTCCTGTAGTATCGTAAGTACTTTGTTGAAAAGTAAGAAGAATGGATACGTACATCGAGCGGGTCGTCAACGTCGTTTCTGCCGTCTTTCCTGGACCGGACCGAGCCGGATTTTGCGGGCTCGGCATGCTCTGCGGCGGGCAGACCATCTGATGTTGAATGTTGCCAAATAGATGTCAAAGATTGAGTATCAGTGACAACCCTTGCGGAAAAGGGACCATATATGTCAGGTAGGATTCTCCCAAGACCGCGAATGGTGATTTTTCCATCTCTTTGTCCAGTCGCAAGATGGCAACTGTCCGGAGAAATGGCGATGGAGTAAATCAGTCTGCTGTCCACGATGGATGGACCAATCTGAGCGAGTGTGGTCGAGTCAAGAAACAGGATGGTTTCATCCGAATAGGTGCCAAGGAACTTTCCACTTGGCGCTAGAGCAAAAGACTTGTCAGCATCGACCTGGGATTCTGCCAACTGCAAGCCAGTCGACACGTTGAATATTCTGATTTTCTTGTCCTTTGATGCTGTGTAAATTCATCGTCCATCTGTCGACCATGCAATTGGAGTCGCGAAGTATTCCGGTGAGGTAGTCTTGATTTTGATGAGCAGGTCTCCACTGCGACAGTCAAAGACGCAGATCGGGCCATCTCCATTGGCGGTGGCGATTTGTTTTCCATCCGGCGAGAATTTTATTCCACGGACTGCGCGGACATGCTCGAGTGGTCCTACAAGTCGTTGGCCCGTCGCAATGCTCCAAATATCTGCTTTGCCGTGAGCCACTGTGGCGAACGTGGTCGAGTCGGGGGACACGTCGACCGCCCACACATAATTTCCATTCTCAACTCGGATGACTTCTTCGTTGAGCTCCGCATCCCACACGATTGCACCTTGTTTTGTTCCACCCACCACCCACTTTTGATCCCTTGACACAGAAAGCGCATACATGTCCACTCCTGTTTTCTTTCCCACCTCTTGACCTTCTGAAAGACGCCATCGTTGGACAGCGTTATCACTCCCACTCAGAAGATGTGCTCCGATGGGGTCAAAATCAACGGCCCACACGTCACCACCGGCATCAAGCAACATTGTTTCGCCTGCAAAGATTGTCAATGCCGCAAACACTTGCTCACAACGGCCACGTACGTGTCTCCGTCGTCATGTTTACCAATGTTCAACAAATGATAGGAGCTGGAATGGCAGGTATCTGTTGGTTCGTAGTGGACAACGTTGTTGCCATCCACACGTTCATTTTGACCAATATGGAAGCCTCATGGCTTTGGCGCCTATCCGGGTCCTTGTTCGCTACCAGTTGATTTTCTCGCCTGCCTTCGTTGATAATCGGTGTGTCGTTCTTGGGCAACGGTTTGAACGCACTTGTCTGACGCGGACCGCAGTTACAATCCCTCCGATAGATTCGTTGATTGCATGTAAATGTCGTCCATTGCATTGTTCCGATGTCGCAAGGCTCAAAGTTGGTGGCATGGTTGTTTATTTTTTTGGATCCGGGCTGCACGTACGGTGTGCATATACGTTTGGACTCAGTTCGTTCGCTTACCTATCATATACTCGTATCGCCCAAGATATCGCCAACATGCGCGTCCCCCGAAGGAATCACAATATCCGTGTACGAACCACTTGGCTTACGACCTTCTACCACTCCACCGCACTAAAGACCCTTGCGCTCGCCCACTCGTCCCAAATTGTCCTCGGAGACGCCAGGATGGTCCTCCCTGATATCGTAACATGTGCACGGCTCTAACCTTTTTCCACACAACCCTGAAATTGCGCTCTACCCAACTTTATCCACATCATCCAGGGCCGATATTTCGTCAACAATCCACTTCCATCGCATGCTGTCGTCTTCACATACGACGCTACCCTTTTCATTGCCGCCAAGCATCTCGTTGCGCAAGGCACGGCTCGTTCGTCACTACGCACCTAAGCCGAAGGGCGTCCTCTAGCACGATTGATTCTTGATGTCACGATGTGTGCTCTGATTTCGATCAGGACTCACGAGTCACTGTGAGGATTCCGGGAGGGATTTCCGAGTTTATATAAACGACGGCGGACATGCCAGTGGATAAGCTGCACAAGCTGATTGTTGGCGCCAAGATCGATGTGCGAGGTTAGGGTGGGTGACCATCTGGGACTGGCGGATCGGGGAGTGATGCCTAAGGAGTTGACAGAAGAAGACGAGGCATTCTGTGTGGCAGACAAAGGTTTTTGCCGGCCAGCCTGGCGATGGAGAAGACAGATGTGTTTCTGATTTCTACAGCCAATGTTATCCGTGTCGTGCGCAGTTTTCTTCACAAGCTCTGGAGAGGCGATCCAACTAGAGAAGACATTGTCCCTGCCAAGATGGCATCGACAGCATGGTGCGACGGTGCTCACGCTCACCTGGTAGCACCATCATTGATTTTTTCCATCCATCTGTTTGGTTTGTGCGTAGCAATCGTTGTCCACACATCATTTTATAGTTTTTGTCGTACAGAACACAAAAAAAAGAAAAGGAACGTTGAATGGGAAGGCCCCCCCCCCCCGAGTTTGGAGCCCCGAGTGATCTGTGGCTGGCACTGGATTGTTGCTGCATCACCCGTGCGATCTGATTCATCGTTCGACGTCACCGAAATGATGTCGTCACCGGTAAGCTTGGCAGTTTCAAACTTGCGTGCGGGACCGGCGGGGAGGCTCCCCACGAGCATGGTCCCTCGTCGGTTGAACCCGTCTGCCTCCAATTCCAAACGCTCCGAATCATGATCGGTCGAAATTTTGTCGTTGATCCGCCAGTAACGACTCGTTGCGTAAGCAATAGAAACAAAGTCATGGCCCCCCCGTGAACGCATGTAAGATGCCTCTGCTCCGATTCGTTCAACCTGTTCCGGTCCAAGCGAAGAGCCAAAAACCTATAAAAGCCCGCAGACTCGTCGGGACGCAGGTCCTCGCCAGTCGACCACGATCAACCTTCTTCATCCTCCCCGATATGTTTGCTCGTCTTCTCCCTGCCTTTATTGCACCGTTTGCTATCGCTGACGGTGCCATTGCTGCAGCCGACGATAATGCCTGCAGCACGGTATGTTACACATCTGCCGGGGATGTAAGTCAACCATGTCTTGTACATGATGCATGATTGCTGTCGAACGTGAAACAAGACCCCAAGTGGTTGACAGGGATCAGGCTGCTTGCCCGTCGGATCTGATGGGAGGTGTCCTTTGGGAACACCAAACTTTATTGCTACAAAATCGTAAGTAATCGGCCACCCGCACCTGAAGTTAGATTATTTGACGTGACTTGCAGGAGGGCAACTCTGCTAGCACGTGTGGTGGACCTATCAAGAACTAGATACAGCCTTGGGTCGTTGAGGATTATCATTTGTTTTTTCTTCCGCTGTCTAGATTTGTGTCGATTTGTCGTTGACCAATTGATCACATACCTCAGTTTCGAGTAATAAGAACCGTTTAATCATTTCTTATTGGATGTCAGACAACCTATTGAACCAAAACAGACGCCATTTCGACAACCCTCTAATTGTCCAGTCTGACCCACCATCGACTAGAACCCGAAATTGGCATGTCTTACACTCAACTCCGTGTTTTCTTGTAATAGAAAATCGCAAATCGTGACATGACTTCACCAATACATAACACTACAAAATTTTAACTTTCAATTTTCGGTTTTACTTTGTTCTCGTTTACAGAAAGAACGGAGCAATGCGCCGGGAAATGATACACTCAAGAAGTGTAATCCCAGTCAACAAGTGGCAGTACATCGACGGATGTGTCGGCGAACTGGTCGAATAGATTGGGAGATAGATCTTGAACATCGTTGAGAAACCGTGCGGGTAAAAAAATTTTAAAAAATAGAGCGTAAGCATACCAATATCATCGCCGTCGCAACCTGGGCACAGATCGACCACCGTGCCTGACGCCGTCACACCGGTCGCCGGATATGTGATGGTGACAGTCTGAGGAGCGGCATGAGATTTTGCCATAAAATATCGAAGGACACTAACTTTTCCGCAATTAGCTCCGGAAGCGTACATCGTTGGCGAGAGAGCAAGGACGAGATCGGAATTGGTGTTTGTATAACCACAAGCACCCAGTCCAACGTTGAACCACGTTGCCTGCCCAGTTTGTGGTTATCATACAATAAGGAGACGAGTCAACGATCCGACGTACTTTTCCTTGGTAGGACCTTTTTTCAAGTGACATGGCGAACGAAAACGGCGTTACGTGCGCCGAGAGCAGGAAGGCGCTCAAGATGGTGAAGAAGACGGACTGTTGCATTTCGGGAGAAGTGGAAATACAGCTGAATGCTAGAGATTTCAGCGCTCTGTCGATCGTCTTTTATATCATGACGTTCGTTTCATCTTTCTGCGTCGAAATAAGAAAAAAAGAGATTATTCCACCTCGAGTGACTCATATCGGCACACTCACATAGTAGCCAGCAAGTAGTATCAGTATCGACGACAAGGATTAATTACGCGTCGCGTTTCAGCCACAAAGTGGCCTCGGACAAGTGCCTCGAGAAGGTGGTGATACCGTAGGAGACTGCGCACCTGATGATCAAGAATCTGGCTGACAGTGACAAGAAATGCGATCGACTCGCGAAGTGTTTGACGTGAGTCGTCGTCGTCGTACTTTCTGGCAGAAACAGCATTCTGGGGTACACTAGTCGCCCTCGGTCCAGCACATTCCGCTTGCCCTGTCACGTAGGCAATCTTGAGTCGCCATGGTATTTAAAAAGTGCTAGCCGCGCAGTACTGCTCTGATGGGAAAACCTGTGTCATTGGATGAATAGGAGACCACATGGAAGAGAAACATCCGATAAGAGATCGGCAAGCTTCATGCAAGTTGAAGTTGCCTGATGAAGTGGCACTGGAAACTTTCAATTTCTAGACTCGTCTCTGTCAGCCATTCTCACACCTCACCATCGCCTGCCTTCATCCAAAGTTTCCGCTTGATAAACATATCTTGTGTTTTAGCTTTTGGCCGGCTGCTCTGCTGTCAGCTGCACGGATGAACCCGAGTCACGATGGATGAGTTTCAAGTTGGGTTACGGTAGCAGCTAGCGCGTCTATGATACTACACTTGTTCATTGCTGAATTCAATTCTATAGCATGCTTTGAACGGATGATACACGCATTGGTTGAACGTGAATTGAGGGTGTGGCTGCTCATTCTCGAATGTGGATGTGACACTGTCTCATTCGATCTGCGCTCACCAGGCACGTTCGTCGCCAAATAGGCTTCTTGCAGGCTAAATGGCGGACCAGGCGGGGACCGAATGATATGCGGAAGGTGGGTTAGATTCTGGAAAGCGCACGACAATTTGGCCACTTTGACACACCGAGCAAGGAGGCGAACGCAAGGTGAAGTGTATTAACAAAGTCCACAAGGCACTTGACTTGGACACAGCTAAAGAGGTCCGGAAATTGGGTTTCTTAACCTCGACACCTACCCTCATCCAATTGCAACCATTCATCAATGCCTAGAAGGTACGGATCCTAACCCTGCGGCATGGGAAACGGAAACCTGGTGTAAAATGCTCTAGACCATTTGGGGCTGCGATCTTGGGGGTCAGTATTCGTGAAAAGCTAGAGAAAGGTGACAGCTACCAAGACGATGCAAATAACACACTGTTTAGGAACGGGGACTTCACCTCTCGCAATTAATTTTTGAGCCCTGTACGTACATTGTCGCAAGTATGTGAAGCATCTGGACCCTAGTGAATGTATGCATAGCCTAGCTTCCAACACGTAAGTATGTATTATTCAGTGCACGCTGTGTTCTCATGACATCAATGGCATGTTCCCAATATTACATGAGCAGAGTACGTATGAATTACAATACAAGGATTGATCTAGGCTAACAGTTCACCTCTATGAATACTTCTCAGACTCTCAAACTCTCTGAAACGTGCCTCACTAGCCATCCACTGATGGCATCTGTTCACACAGGATGAATAAACACAAGTGCCGATGCGACCAGGCTCACCTTTCCCAAGTACATATGGTCCAAAGCAGTATAGGATCACCAACGAGCGTATAAACAATGCCTCAGGTAAAAGCACGGCACTCAGATTCAGAACGAGGGCTTCAATTGCCGCTGGATAAAGCTCAGCCACATCCCCTGTAGTGAACGAACATATCAGCACACTCCGTGTGATGCTGCGTCATAGGTCGCGCTCACCAAAGAGAACCCCAAGGTCCAGGAAAAAAGGCTTTACTCGAGCAAATTGACCTTCGACCACCTCACTTTTTCCATAGCGGCTCGCGAGACGGACGACGATCTCTTGTATATGCTCGACAGTCTCGTTTACGTACTTCACCCGCGCATTGTGACCCGGTGCTGTCGCCGGCAATGGGAACTGTGATCGAAAGTCGTCGCGCGCAGTTAGGACCACCTTGGCCACTTTTTTCAACAGTGGAGTATATGGGTCATAGCTAGACGGGAGGCTGTCCGAGGATGCAGACTCGAGAACCTCATAAAACGCCATGCCTAGTGCAACGGAGCTGTTAATCATGGTCTCGACGGACCGAACAAGGTTTCCCGTTTCTTTCAAGAGGAGAGCCTCGAAGTCACGTTGGAGCAGCTTGGGCTTGCCATTCGGGGTAGCTAGTGGCACTTGTGTTTCGGGTTGGACCGCTTTTGAGGCCGCAGTGATCACTATGCGAAGGATATTCGAGGTGAACGATGCTTCTGTACGGCGACAGTGCTTTAGTTGATATATTTACACAAGAAAGACCCTTCGGAGGAGAGAAACCTTGGACTTTGTCGGTGAGATGGCTTGGGATCAGCAACGCTGGACACAATTGTCGGATGAGATATCACTGAGTACGTCGTCACATAGTACGAACAAAGAAGCCCTGTCCATTCTTCGTCTACAATCAGGGGTCAGTGAGAAGCCGCACATATACGAGCAGAGAGGACGGACGAGCGTCAGATTCGAGTAGATTCTCGGATTGTTCACTTGATTCCTGTGTTGCATAACTGCAGGCATCCGTAAAGGTAGGAAAACAGAAAAAGAGGATCAAAAAAAGGGCGGGAAAGTGCGGACGCATTTTCGAAGGGGGACAAGTTCAGCTCCAGTGTCCACCCTGAATATATACCTCCGTAAACAGGCCATTCCAATGCCACACGAAATTTGGCTGTGATGGAGGGCTGCCTCCAAGAAGCCAGCCACTGGCCACGGAAAGCCCTTGCCTTCGTTTGGAGTCGGAGGTGGGTGGATCAACGTCACTGGGGTACCGTTCTGAGTTCATTTCCGCTCTCGTTAGTAACGGGAGCCTGAGAATTCTGAAAATCACACCATTTGCCATTCGGCGGTGCCTCCACAAACCTCGAAACCGGCTGTGCAACACTTTCATCGCTCATCGAGTAAACACACTTGTCACATTACCATCAACGATCGTTATTATGCACAGAACGAAACGCGTTCTCGGAGTGGGTACTTAGCAGGCGAACTCTGTAACGCCACCGTACACTCGTCGTAGGCTCACGTTCCCCATTCCATCATGTATACTTGAATGACATTCACACCGTGCTACGGGCCGTTACTCTTGACCGACCCAAGAGATCGATTTTTTTCCGACACAGGATACCGTCGTGGTATGTTTCGTATCGTCGGCTGCAAGGTGTCCAGGAGTGACATGTATCCGTTCGCTACTAGCAGCATCAGCGCTGGTCAATCCTAGAGGTCAACTGAGCTTACGAATGGGCGAAGACTGCCTCTGTTGTTGACAACGACGCAAGACGGCAAGACGGACGATATCGTTTGTAAAACGTATCAGTCTCAAGTACCACTTGTCGGATCGCTGGGATCGGTAACCGTAACGAAGGAGTGGGATGCAAGATCCATTTCAACAAGGCGCTCAGCGATTCTGATATAGGTGTCGTATGGAACAAGTAGTCTTCATTCCTCACGAACTCCGCGTACTGTCTGTCCGAAGGGAGGGCTACCCCCCACGGGTACTGTCTTGTAACCATGTTAAACAGGATCACCCCGAGCGACCAAATGTCTGTTAGGCTACCTGAATAAGGATGTCTAGCATCGCTCGTCCAGCATTCTCCAGCTTGGTCAGCCCAAAATCAGTAACGGGAAGAACGCGCTGACCTGGACTCATGTAGCGAGGCGTACCACAACCATTAAAACTGAAACGGTTGCCGGTAGCCATCCCAAAATCACCAATCTGAATGCCGGTGCCGTCTTCTCTGCACATGATATTCTCTGGTTTGAGATCTCGATGAAAAACCCCCTTTTCATGAAAAGCTAGAACTCCATCTAAAACCTGTATGAACGCCCTCTTAATAAGGGAATCCTTCATCCAATACACATTCTTGTGCCATATTGATTTAAACATGTCCGTCTTGCATAGGCCGAGGACGAGAAAGAGGTTGCGGTTGTCTTCGACCACATCGCACAATGGCAATACGTGTGGGCACCCGGTCACCCTCTCGTGGGTGGTGATCTCGCCGACAAGCTTGCACAAACGTCTTCGAGTTAGCTTTTTCTTCGGTAAGCACTTGATTGCGAAACTTTTATGGCGTTTTGACTCTGTGCTGATCGCATGATATACATCGCCAGCTCTGCCCTCGCCGATGATGTTGACGAGGGCGTAGCCGCTGATTTTCCGACCGGAGAAATCAACCCTGTCCATTGCGCTTCGGGAGGCGTGGAACAGAGATGGTGTAATTCTGTAGCGTTTGGCCCCTCGTTCGAGAGCCTGGATTAGGTCATCTGTGTATCTAGATCACAGTGGACCAAATATGGCAGATAACCCCTTTTTGATTAGCGAACAAGGGCAGCGACAAATTCAAGCTGACTTGATGCACTCACAGAGTGAAAAATCACTCTAGGGAATTGTCGCGGGCGTCGTAAGACGGAAAAAGAGAAAAGGCTAGTTCGGTCGCAAAAAGTAATAAGAGAAGATGACCAGATGACCATCCAAATGATGACTCCGCTGCGAAGATGTAATTACATTAAAGTCGAGACGTATCCAAAAATAACCCGCACGACACTTATGAGTTTTATAATTTTTCTATTTTCATTGGATTTTCGTACGACAAAGTTAGAGAAGGATATACAGGCGACAAACAGAACCACAAATAAATAAAAAAAACAGTTAAACCAGCTCTGACGATAAACAAGATCCAGACGACAGTGCTGCCAGATGAGCGCAAGCATGTAAAGGGTAAGCGCAAACAGAAAACCCGGGGAAAGAGAAGAGGAAAAGACCCTCCTATTTCTTGATTCCACCGACAACAGGGGATTGGAGGAGGCGATTATCCCAGATGCCCCGATCTGGATACCAAGCCGAGGACGAGCTGAGTCCGGTCCGAACAAATTCTCCCGAGTTCTAACAGCCCGTGAAGAATATGCAGCGTTGTCCTCGTCTGATAACCACACATCCGCACCCAGGTAATTGCCAACGAACGTTGCCATTAGTGTCCATGTGTAAGCCCGTTGGCACACAAGTCACGTATCACCGCCGTGCCTCGCAAGATACAGTAGTTGACCTTGTACCCGTACGTCGCTGTTGTCTTACAGAGCTCGGTCCAGTTCTTTGGTGTCCGCTCGTCTCAGTGTTTCCGCCGTTGGCCACGGCTGGTTTCCACCATGTTCCGATGCCGCCAATGAAGTTCCGAGGGAGGGAAGAATCGCAGCTTCAGACTAGCCATATCGTGGGAAAATAGTCGGGACCGATTCCTGACCATCGGCTCTTTTCGGGGTCATACTTAGTGGTGTCCATGAAATGCTGTCGTAAGCCGAGAATGGCCAATCAATCAGGGAATCGTACGAGTAGCTCAATGGTAAATCATCTTCGAGCCCACTCGTCGATATTGGTGGCGTTCCGACTAAACCCGATCACTAGACGGATAATATAGATCCAGCCCGGAGCCGAATGACAAACTCCCGGACCAACTGCCTTCGAGTTCTTCCCAGATCCGAACGAGTGCACGAAGATCTCGAACCGAATCTTCTCTGTAGAAAACAGTTGCTTCCATCATTTCGAACCATCTTTCGACCAAGCCGCTATGAGACGAAATCGGGCGCATTATAAGAGCATCGTGTCCTTGAGAATTTGTGTTATATTTTCCATGTCAGCATCTCATACCGCCTCAGGACTAATCGCGTTTTCGTAATCCCATCTCAGCCAGATGCGTATCCGGTTCGGAATTCAAAGGCCAGTTTATAGGCACAGCATACTCTGACTCTTCCCGAACGGAAAGGAGCGCGGATTGACCTTGGATCGAGGAGTCGCTGTTCGAAACGACCGGACCCGTCTCTTTAGACTATGAAGTGTCGACCAAATGAGGGATCGTGCGGGAACCAACTCCCGGGAATGAGTCCGTGAGAGTCCGCACTCCATACGTCCCATCGACCACATGGTATCTTTGAGTACTCGAGTTTGATCGTCGCGGCGCCCTCTTGACCCATCGTGAGCTAAATAAGACGAATCCAGCCCATAGCCTGATGACCAAGTCCGGAGTTCCTCCGAAATATGAACTATCGCAGGGATCTCGGTTGACGTATTGTCGGGCACCCCGTGAAGGTTCTGGCGGCGTCGAACTTTCTTTGTAGTTTAAACAAGTGACCTTTGATTCCGAGTGGGACAAGCTCTCGGACGAATAATCTTTGATGGCCCCCGGGATAGAAAGGAACTCTCCAGGACGAACTGTCATACCGATGACCTTCGTTCATCGCCGATCTCGTATCATGGAGAGGAAGTTTTGCGTCTGTGAAGCTTGAGCTTGAAACCCGATCCGCCTCCCATGAGCTTTCCCAGCGCCAACGACCACCTTCAACAACGAGTTGATCCCGGACGATTTCGTCTCTGAAGTTGTAATCTCGTGCACTTTATCCTCCACGTAAATTTTCGGAGCAGAAGGCGTTGCGGGGTGGCACTCGACGGGCTTGTGTATACTGTTAGAGAAGAAGTATCAGCTAGATTATGTCCTACCCACATTCCAGGACACTGGGCGGACAAAGTTTACATATACAGTACTAACGTGCTGCCGAGATATATGTCAGCTCGACTGATTCGAGTATATGCGGGTCTGGCACACCTCACAACCTGATTCGATATCAACAGGCCGGTCAGCTGGGGACGAGCTACGACGACGTAACGACGGCAAGACACCACTTAAGGGCCGCCAAGTGTTGTTATTCTAGTCACTATTGGTGGCCCCTCGTTTGCGGTAGAAGCACCCAGCAACCAAGGATATAACAGCGGCCATGGCGAACAACAGGCCACTTGTTCCGATGTTATGCTGCGAGGTCGACGAGTGAGAGTGCTCGGACGAGTCCGGGTCGAGACCAACGGAAGGAATGAGAGTAAAGAACTCAAAGGCAGTAGTAGATTCAGACTGGATCGGAGACATGGCCGTTTGGGAGCAGTGACTGAACTGGCGAACCAGGAAGAAGGAAGACCGTCCAACCAAGTACAAACCATACAGCCTCTCAGGATATGCTAGTGGTTGACCACTCATGGTTATTGCATCGCGACGTAGATGACGAGGCAGGAGTACGCCAAAGGTTTCGACGATCTCTGCCGTCGATTCGGAATATCATCTCACTGGTTCGTAAAGTAATGATAGAACTTGAGACTAAGATACTCACTTAGCCATCGACTTCTTTGGTACGCGCTTGCTAGCACTGCGTGACGGTGGCGTTAGCAGGCTCTACGACAGCCGCGCCGTTTCCGGTACCTTTCATCGTTTGCTTACTTTGAATAGTGTTCATAATGCATCCGAATAAGACGCCAGCGGTTTGCATTTTGGTTGACTTTCGTTTAAGTTACTAGTGTCAGTGCACAGTATCAGGAGGCGATTGCTGCGAAGTTATCTATGCATATGGGGTTGCACGCGGTTTGTAAGAAACTGCGCGATGTAAATAAGGTTCTCTGATGGAATTTCAATAGCCGAGCTCAATTTCCAAATCCGAACGTCCGTTATAAAACCTCACCGCGGTCGGACATTCCTACCTTAATTCGCTCATGCTTCCTGCGCTTGCTGAGCAATGTCCTCCGAGTATGCACCCGAGGAATACCTAACTGACCTTTCTCGCCTCCAGTTTTCCAAGGTGCGTACAATCAACAGTATCACTAATTCGCTAGTGTCCAACCATGACAGTTCCTGAATGGTACGCCTATTTACCCCTGCGATGCAGTGTCTTATGCTAATACATGTTTTACTTAGTCGCTGCGTTGGCTGCTTTCGTACGCACGCCCCATCAGAGCGCTGATTAGATCTGATACTCGTCCCGTTCAGGCATTCGATTATTGTCTAACATTTTCTTCCGAGGTCGTTCATTTCCACTCGCCCATTTGCCGGCCTTACAAGTAAAGCAGGTGGAATATATTTGGGGTACGAAGTGGGAGATAACACGCATCGTGTTCACAATATCGAGATACTTGCCGTTCCTTTCTTCTTCACTAACTTGTTATGGTAAGTCTCACACTCTTTCTTTTCTTGTCAGTTGTTTTAAGACAAACGCTCCCTTCAGATGCTCTCGTCAACGAAAAAGTGAGACTTCTTATTCAACTCAGCGAAAAATCGTATCGACCCTCATCTTCAGTGTGGAAGCTTTATTCTTGCTTTGGATGGTCTTATCATGTTCCAGCACATTCTACATGTTCGCTGATATGATTTCTTCTAGCCATGTACAGTGCCAGCATCATTTTTGCAGAGGGAATCTTGATTCTACGCACGTACGCTTTGTGGGGTCGCAACAAGAGGATACTTTTTTTTCTATTGTTTTTGGCAGGGGTGAATCTTTTTTTCCGAAGCATGGAGCTCGCTGTAACGTGTATCATGATTTTTGCACGTTTTAGGCATTCATCGCTGGCGCTGAGGTGTCATCGCTGACCATCAACTACACTTTACCCGGGGATTCCACGTCATTCTATCGTCAGTCTGGTTCAATCACATGACAAGTTTCTAAGGGTTTATGCGACAGAATTCTATCCATCCTCCTGTGCCTATCGTTCATCGAGAAGCGCTGCAATCCAATATGCTTTTTTGATGGGGTACGAGATTGGTGCGTTCTTCTCGTGAGCCTTTGTCGCATTGGAACTCATTTTCCTTCAGTTCTTCAAAGTATGAGTTCGTGGAGAAAGTTCGGGATATATCGCGACGTCCGCAGCAGGACGTTGAACACGTTATATTGGGATGGAATCATGTACATGTCGTGGATCATTCGTAAGCAACACCCTTTTCGCATGGAGAAGCTTCTTTGATTGGAACATTCCATTTAGTCTTGTCTGCATCTAACATGGCCGTAATGGTAGCTGCACCGGTGTGTATGCTCGGGACCGCGGCTATTTACCCGGCACTGAGCATATCTCTCCCTAACAGGTTGCATTCATCCCCGCATTGGATACGTCCGTACTTTTCCATCCTTGAAGTCTCAAGTTTCTTACATGAGTTATTCCGTGACAGTGCTCAGGTGGCAATTCATAGCGTTCTCGCTTCCCGAATCTTCTTCAACCTCAAGCAGTGTGACAAACAGTCGCTACTGACTGACAGCCAATATTCACTAACAACCTTGCGCTACCAATCTCCATTTACAGCTGATACAACACGGACAGATACAGAAGTGGTAACCATAGCGTGATTATACATTGATATTGAGGCTCCCATTTGTATAAGAGTTGAGGTTCTGAATCAGAAAGTCGTCTGGCTGACGAATGCTCGTCGAGGAGTTTACAGATTACTACTTCTTCTTTTGTTCTCCTTGATCCTGCTTCATACTCATCTCAATAGCTCGAGCAATCGCCTCTTCTTCGTCTATCTCATCATCATCACCTTGTTCCTCTTCCATGTCAACGTCACGACCCTCAGACATAGCGAGCGCTTGTTGTAACATAGCATCCTCATCTGCATCGACATCTGCTGCATCATCAGAGGCTGTTGCACTCTCTGCTGCTTGACGCGCGTGTTCTTCAGCGGCTTGTCGTGCTTGCTCTTCCTCCATTGACATGCGTAGTGCCTACAAACGCGATCAGACTTAGAGTCACGAGTCTGAAATAACATTACCATGGCGAGTTCGGGATCAAGACTGGGATCGACGCCAAACTCAAAGTTGTTTGCACCGCCAGCACCAGACGGACCAGCCACGCTATCCATAGCCTCCGGTGGTATACCGCGGTCCTCCGACAAAATCGGTGATGATAACACGAAATCTGAAAGAAGATGAGGACCCGGGGGAACAGATACTAAATGTCTACGCCGCGGAGCCGGTAAGACCCGTTGAACCAAGGGTAGGTGGGAACTTACGAGTTATCGCCACTGGTGGCATTGTCCACAAACGATTTAAGCACGTTGGATTCACCCTCCTCGATACCATCTCCAAAAGAGACAAAGTCTATCGCCACATTGTTCTTCTTTAGTTTCTTTGCGATTTTGACCATTTCCCGTTCGTCCGCCCCGGTACCCTGCAGTGGTGATCCAACGAAGACAATTATGCGCTGCCGGAGGTTCTTGTTTTCGCGGTGTTTGAGTGCGAGCTGGGCGACGTTGATAGCAGTGGGGACGTCTATCGACCCGCCAATCTTGGACGCGGCGGTATGGATCCCCTTCAGAATTTGACCAAGGTCTTTGGAGTGGGTCACGAGGACCTCTGGACTGGACGGAAACGAGATGCATACAGAACATACGAAGAGGGGTGAATACTTACGCACCCTTTGTGAGCCATGGTCATAAGCCCGACCGTGTTTTCTGGGTTGGAGTCAATCTTTGTTTGGACGATGGTGTTGACGGCGTCCGACTGGGCATCGAATCTTGTTGGCACGTAATCGCCATTTCTCATGTAGTCCGAATTGTCGATGACCATCATCGTTGCTTCGAGAGGCATATTGTCGACGTTGCGAGTCAAGTTGTGGATGACGCGTTCTTCGAGTTAGTAGTTTACGCGATAAACCCTAACCCTAAAACGGTCCGGTCAATAATTTAACGCCTGATTGAGTGACAAACACAAGGTAAGTTTCTAAGCACCATCCCAACAGTTGACGCCTACACACATGCTTCCTTTCCATGATCGGAAAAAAAAAAGTTATATTTGCTGCATCCTAGCACATGGGCACCCTTCCGAACTCGGAGCTATGTTTGTAATGCTCCAAGGAATGCAGGTACAGAGAACACCGGTCATCTGATACTTCCGCTTACCATGGCTGCGCTAGCTACTTCATGTGGGTTCTTTACAAGAAATAGGAATTCGTTCCGATCGATCGCTACTGGTTCTTTGATTCCAGGATATTTTTGTTTCATCAGGTCGGAATCGCACCGCAACGGAACTCGTAGTATGTTTCACACAGCGCGATGATTCCTGGTTCATCGGTCAGGTGTGATGCTGGAAGATCGTGGCGTCAAATAATGTATCCTATGACTGAAGCGAGGCTCACATGACAATGGTTATTTCATCACCGGCGACTGATCAGGTTCCAGACGAGGTGTGGAACTCCTAGCATAAATACGTTCGAGGTATCTTTCCTGTCTACATACCTCGTCTTCTCCGTCATGTTATCCTCTGCGTTTATCTTCCTCTCGATCTTTGCCGCTGCCGCTCAAGCAGGGAAGAGGGGTCTCTGCTGGCCGTGGTGTGGGTGTTCCATACAACTCTATGGTTCATGACTAACTTCTTCCCCTTTCAGTCAATGGATCCCTGTGCGATTTCTTCTGCGTTACACGACCTTCATTTTGACCGGTCGACAGTAATCCTGGCGTATTAAACAACGGTGACGGTGAAGTGGTTGCCATGTACGGTCTTTGATTTCGCAGCTTGGTTCCTTGCTTGATCTGTACCCCTAGTTACGACTACGAAACTTACGCACCGCCGTCGACCAACGGAAACGGTGGTCTCGGCTTCATCGGCATGCAACGCTGTCTCGATTGCAGTTCGAGCCCTATTGCCGATCTTTACTCTCGCTGGCAAGCCCAAGGATGGGCGAGTACGTCCTTTCACAATCTTTCCTGTTATGTCTCAGCCTTCTGATTGCTTGTAGCTGTGTTCAGCTTGAATGAACCTGACGTCAATGGTATCTCTCCTAGTGAAGCTGCTTCTTGGTATATCGAATACATCAACCCTCTGGTAGGGACCCTGTATTTGCGTCGATAAGCGTGTCCACTAACACAGTAAAAAAGAGCATCAAGAAGGCACTTCCCGCCGTCACCTCGAGCACGACATCCGGCCAAGGCTTAAGTTGGGTGTCCGAAATGATTTCTGCCTGTGCTGGTCAGTGTTACTTTGATTACATCAATTTGGTATGTCTTGTTTTAGTATGTAGCGAGCTGATCTGAACCTGGTTGCTTGTAGCATTGGTATGGGTAAGACACAAGCTTCTTATCCACAGAACACGTTGCATTACTATATATGTCTAGATCTTCGTTCGCGGAATTCCAGAGCTACGTTGAATCCGCGAATGCTCAGTTCCCCGTAAGACGTCTTTATGGATGCTTTGTCGTCAGAAATTGACATGGTCTGCTCTTACAAGGACTACCAATTGGTTATCACCGAGTTCGCCCTCCAGAACCCAGCTGGAGGTCAGGCTGACCAGTAAGTTCACTTTGCACGACACCTTGACGTTTTTGACACGCGCTGCAAGGATCACCTTTTTCGAGCAAGCCTTCCCCTTCCTCGATAGTGCGTCCTACGTACAGCTCTACTTCCCATTCGTGGCAACTTCTCCGTCCCTGCTCGAGGCAAATGATGCTGACGCAGTATCCTACGTTGGGACCGGATCATGCCTATACAACGACGACGGGTCCCCGTCTGCCGTCGGTGACTTGATGTATTAGCAGGATCATAATTTCGTACTTTCCTGTACCTTTTGGAGGTCGACGAATAACTTATAAATTTCAATGCTTAAACCATGACGGCTATGACTATGGCGACCGAAAAGGTGATGTCAGGTGAGTATCGTTCAAACTGATTTGGGTAACAGCTATGCACTCGATGGCACCAGTATGTGTCGTCGCTAGCCCCAATCTATCGTAACCCGAGGTCGGTTGAAACGCGTCTAAAGAATAATGTGGGTCGTCTCTCCACCGCGGTCTGGCCTCGACACAACTGGTGCACATGAGATTTGTAGGCCCTAGTTCATTGCCGCTTCGAGACATTTACCCGTACCAAGTCATTGACCATCTTCCGGGGTTTGCTAAAGTTGCATGAACTTCATCCTCCCATAGAATCTATGTCGGAATTCATCCAAGTTTGCCCAGTCATCAGGAAGTTGGTGAAGAAATGATGTGCCTAGATATGTCATGTTAAAGTTAATACCCTTTCAAAATCATGTATTAAACTAGCTCGGGAATATCTATATTTGATGTGCTTTGTGGTCGGATACCTGATATCTCAATATCTAGGTATACCTGCACTTCACCGATTTCCTGATGACCAGAGCTTGGTTCCTTGATGGATAGAGTTTTTTTTTATAAGACCATCCTAAATATAACAGGACATCTTCTGGGGCCTAGAAATGGGGTTGCTTTTGAAGAACCAGGGGATATTCCATCCCGGATCTAGAATAGTCAAACATTCTTATCAAAAAATCTTCTCGGTCGCATCTTTGGTGTTATTTGACATTTGATTGCCAACCCCCAAACTTGGGAGTGGCAACCGTGTTGGTATCCAACATCGAGGGTGAGTAAGGTCAAATTCACATATAAGCGGTGATTGTGGTGTGGCAATTTCTCCGAGCATCTACAGTCGAGTCCCTCCTAACAGATACCCCTCGGGAAAGCCCCAGAGGTATGGGTTATGGGAGTGTATGGGTTATGATTCAGAGTGGTATTGCGCCGCTACAAGAACGTTAAATTTACTTCGATTAGTATAAAGCTTGAGTATTACTATTTACGATGAAAATAATCAGTTAATTTGGTAGGCCGCATATTCTCCATTTCGATTGCCCGCGTGCGCTGCCCAAATGACCTCAACATTGACTCAAGCTTGCGGTAGAATGGATCCTCAAGGGTGGCGGTATATTTCCTCAGCTTCGCTATTGCTTGGAATGCTTCCCTATGAGTTGGAACTGGTTCGGAGTCAGGCACATCCGAGCCATCATCATCATTCCCACCAACTTGAAGTCCGGCACTCTCCCTCAACTTCTTTGCCTCCATCACAGACGCAAAGATGTCCTCATCCATTGCTGCAAAAACATTGCTTGTTTCAATTTCAGGGTTGAGAAGCTCTGTGATTGCCATCCAGTTTGACTTTTGAAGAGCCCCAGTCGCCTCGAGTTGGTCCAGTGCTCTTTCGACAAGCACTTCAGCATGTGCAATGGAGTCGTCCGTGAGAGTTGAATGCACGAGAGATGTGATTGGAAGAGCAGGTGGAGGGAGCATAGCTGAGTGTGAGGAGTCCACATTGGGTAGAATCCCAGCCTTTCACCAACAGTTTCGGATAGTTGTAGTGTCGACTGAGTCCCATGTGACTCGAGCGAGTTCCATAGCTTCAAGCTGGTTGATGTCGTAGATCTTGGAGGGTGTGATACCAGCTTCATAGAGATCAATGGCACGATGAATGAACTGGGCACGATAATGTGCCTTGAAACAATGGATGATACCCTGGTCGTTTGGTTGTACGTGCACAGTAAGGTTGGGCTCAAAATTCTCAACCTGAATATTGGTAAGGGTTTCGGGAACGACGTGCCCCGAAAAATTGTCCTGTAAAAGAAGAACCTTTCTTCCCTCGTCTCGCAGCTTTCGGTCCCAATCCAGTAACCATTCTTGATAGAGCGAGCCTGTCATCCATGCTTTGGCATTGTTGCGATAGTAAAAGCCGAGTTGTGAACCAGTCTTGCCTTGAAAAGCACGGGGTTTGTGTGCTTTTCCAATGATCAGCAGAGGTAGCTTTGTTGAGCCATTCGCATTTGTAATAAACAGATAAGTGAGGCGATTCTTTTTTCCTCTAACACCTGAGCAAAGCTTGTCAGAAAGTCCACGGTCAGGAGGCATCCTGCTCGGGCTTGTTAGAAACTTTGCGGCATCCGAAATAAAGTGAGGGATTCGAAGCTCACCCATAGAATAATGATGTCTCATCCGCATTGAAGATGTCATGTGGCTGATATCCATATTTTTTGATAAGTTCTTTTATGCGTGCTCATTCCGTGTTGATAGTCTGAGAGGCTGCGGAGGCAGCTTCACCATGACATTTTCTTTCCCTCAACCCATTTCTTGCTTTATACCGACTCAACCATCCTTGACTAAGGTTGAGCCACTCATCCTCTGGTACATTGGCCAAGTCCGCAAACTTTCTCCATTTTTGATGAAGAACCTCTCCGGTAAGCAGAATTCCATCTGCCATTGCCTTCGAGACCCATAAATCTAACATCTCGGTGACCTCAGGATGCTGTGTTTGACAGACTCGTTTGGCTAAACGACTGGAACCTGTGCCACGTGCATATTCATCTTGCCATTTATCTTTGTTCTTCACCCAGTCAGCAATTCTTGGTTGTTTTAGGCATAGATTTGGGTAAATCTTGTTGAAATGATCTGCTGTTTCCTTTTGTGTTTTCCCATGGGCATGGTACCAGCTGAGAATTTCGATCCTTTGCTCTAATGTTGCATTTTCTTTTTTTGTAAAATTTGGCTTTCGAGACTGTGCCACCTTTGGCTGTGGCTCAGGTGTTTTAGGACCTGTGAAGAAGTTTAGCATAAAAAATTAAATTTATAAATGCCTACATTTCCGTTTCTTTGATGGAGCACCTTCTCCAGCAATATTTTTGAGCTTCTCCACAACTGATCTGTCATGAGAATTTAGCCTTCTGAGGCCACGCTCATAGTCTGATGCATTATCCAGCACGTCAACAACTTTTTCTTCATCTATAAGATTGCCAGCACCATCCAACCACTCCTCATCAGTGTCCAGAATTGATTTTCCAGCTTTCAATTCACTCTCAAGTCTTGTTTTCCTATCCAGGATCTGATGATGAAGCTTCTGCAAGCCTTTTTTTAGAATCTTGACGGGTTTCATAATGAAGAAGCTGATGGGGTTCCTGATGGTGTTACGACGGCAAAAAGACCTGAGAATGTTCTCACATCAAAACTCAAATTATATAATATTTATGCCCATAATAGTTCTGGATAAGTATTATTTGACGGTCATATCACCAACACGTGATCTAAACATAACCCATAATTAACTAAAATGAGTATGGGTTATGGGTTTATGGGTTATGGACACGAAATCCCTGCAAACCAACTTGGGAAATGCAAAATTGCATGGGTTATGAGGGAGTATGGGTTATACCTAGTATCTGTTAGGAGGGACTCGACTGTACATACAGTAGTAGAAGCGAAGGAAGTTCAAATTCCGCACGTGACGCAAATAATGTTTACGAACATCCGAAGGGGCACGAGAAAAGTCCTTGCAGCTTCCACGCCGACCCCAGGTGCATCTATTGAAAGAAATGCTATCGAGTGAACGAACTCAGTTCGTGAACAACGGACTTTATTCGGGATGATTTACCTATCGAGTGAACGAACTACGTACTAGTTAGCTCGAGTAGGTAGATATCGTACAAGTCT
>JBBPMM010000128.1:0-61345 GCA_038090335.1 Solioccasus polychromus | reverse complement strand
CATAATAGAAGCATTACCAAATGTATGTAATTAGTTTATGGCATGCCAGGGTCTAATGTATGCAGTTCAAACTTAAAGTCAAAAAACTGTCCGAATGAGTTGTCATTTTAAAATGGCCATCAATCAATCAAATCTTAACCAAATCTTTTGATCCTCATACCAATAGAAAGCCAAGAGTAAGTACTTCATTTCATACACTAACCATTTTAGGGTAAGGATTAGAGTTATTGTGTTTAAGTATACTTAATGCAAAATATGCAAACATCCAGACAGTTTTTTGAGCCACTGTATGACTTGTGCTTGTGCAGCACCAGTTTTAGATCTCCTTTGAGCCCATCATTCCTCATCATATTCCAGGCTGCCTGGACAATAACAATCTTTTGTCAGATAGCCATACATTCTGCAATTGCTGCAATGTAGATTAGCTCTTTTTGGGCAATTTCTCACAAAATGATCCAATCCACTGCACATACAACAAATCCCCCCTTGATTACCATTTTGGGTAACTTTTCACTTCTTATTTCCATGCCCTTCCACATAGAACACTTGATTATTCAAGTCATTTGTATGCTTATTTTTAGTACTAGTTTTGCCTGTTCTTCATGTACACTCATCTTTTATCAATGCAATTAGCTCCTGAAGGCTTATCTGGGCCTGTCCTGAGTCACCAGCACCAGTCCTAATACCCATCTGAGTGGATATGAAGCCCTCCCAAGATCTCAGCAATGACAAGATAAGGACATTACAAAACTCCAACTTGCTTATCTCACATCCCATTTGGTGGAGCTGGACCCTTAATTGCCTCATCTCAGCAATATGGCTAGGGACATCAGCATCTCAGGTCACAGATTTTTTGTAGAGGGTTTGTTGGAGTGCTGTAATGGCCTGCTGGCCTTTGATCTCATGTACAGTCCTTAGATTATCCTATATTGTTGTGGCTGTATCTGTCTCCACAAAGTGGATGATTTGTGCATCATCCACACTCATTGCTAACAAGGCTTTTGCCTTATCTTCTTTCAGGGTCCACTCAGCAAGTGCCTGGGTGTTGGTCTCACTCAGTTTTGGGACCTGCACAATCACATGATCTAGCACTTGATGTAAGCACAATATTGATGTCATGCAAGTTTTTCACATCACCCAACTTTTCCCTTTGCCAAGTGGCTCAATCTTATATGAAGATAAGGAGCCCAAATTAGTTGACATGGGAATACCTACAGCTGTACCCGAGCTCATGCTTGTGGCACTCATCTGAGGAGTTTGGGACATAGGGGATCAATAGAAATTATAAAAACTATTGTAAGTATCAATAAAAATAAAACTGTTTGCTCACCTAGGTATGAATGAGTTCCTAGGTGGGGCTCATAACCTGCTGGAAATACGAGTAGGTAGTAGTCCTAATATAGTAATGGCAGTGCAGCGACCGCGAGTATGCCTGACATAAGGCGATGACGAGCTAAATAGGGTAGTCGATATGGCATAGATAATCGACTACAGTGGAATAGATAAAATTATTAGATTGGACGTGTCACGCAAGAGTGATGATGTTTTGGCAGCAAGATGCGCGCATTTTATTCTCAGTACTCCGACTTTTTATACTACATAGCGGATGTCTCAGATTATTTCTAATGCGCTCTTGTTTGAGCCGCTCGGCTTGCTTATATAATATATTCACGCGTCCGTTATTTCAACATCTAGTCGTCGCGATTGCCGCATTTTGCGTCCCTGTTTTCGTCGGCTGTGCATATCGTGTTGCGAATAGTGTGACCGACCCATCAAGATCAGGCGTTGATTGTTTTCTTAACGAAAAGTGTCCATTAAAAATCTCCCAAGTACTGCCACAGTTGTCGTAACGTATGAACGAGTAGCACATCGTGTTGGGTGTGCTATTAATCCCTCTGTCGAGGAAGTCTACAACCAATTCAATAGGTGAGCGTCTCGATGATTCCATCTAGAACCCTAATTGTATCTGGCATGTTAAACTTCTCGAATTGCAATGCAGCAGGTACGCTGTCGCCACGATAAGTCTGACGATGGTTAAGAAGGATGAGATACTTACTCCCAACCAGTAATGCGCTTCACAGGCGCTTCCAATCGCAAAAATGCCCTCTTTTGTATCTCTGCTGCAATTTCGCCTCCCACGCCGCCAGTATACCCAGC
Organism: Solioccasus polychromus; assembly: GCA_038090335.1. Classification (NCBI taxonomy): domain Eukaryota; kingdom Fungi; phylum Basidiomycota; class Agaricomycetes; order Boletales; family Boletaceae; genus Solioccasus; species Solioccasus polychromus. The sequence continues at coordinate 59,188 of JBBPMM010000128.1, read as the reverse complement.
TTCATGAACGATGATTAACCTTCGCGTCTTTTTGACACTCTCCACGACAGTCTCCATATCCCAGGGAAGTATGGTTCGCAAGTCAATGAGTTCTACTTTTGCGCTCCGTAGTGAGGCAGGAATAAGAGGCTCCAAGGATGTGGGTGGAGAACGCAAAATATTGATAGCAGATTCGCAATGGTAAATTGGTGTACCCCAGGAAAGAAGGGTCAAGTCCGACCCCGGAGTAAGAGTCTCGGCGCAGGAGAGGGGAAGTACAAAATCATCAATTGGAACCTGCTCAACTGGTAGCCATGTTAGCTTTTTTTTAAAAAAAAGAGGGTCATAAAGAATCACCTGCAGAACGATACAGAATTTTAGGTTCCATAAAGAGAACAGGATTGGGATCACGGATCGACGACAAGAGTAAACCTTTGCATTGAATGGGGGACCTGGGGATAACGATCTGCGATCGAAACGTGCTCTTTCGTTAGTATAAGCATCGTAAAATCAGTGAACCTAAACCTTGAGCCCCGATGCACCGAGGAAGAAGCCTTCGGGACTTTGCGAATGGTATAAACCCCCGTGCCCGACTGCCATCGTTGGTGTGCGGATCGTTAATCCACCAATTGAGAATTGCCCACCGGCGCGGTATCTATACTTAGCGGCCTCGTTCACAATCTGCCTCGAAGGTGAGAGTTGCGGGTTCAAGAGTGCTGATCAAGGCGCACCTGATCAAATGCAGGGTAAATGTAATCCGCAAACTGTATCTCTGCGATGGCTGTGTGTCCCATAGATGCAATTCCGACAGCAAGACCGGCGATGCCTTGCTCCGTCAAGGGGGTATTAAAGACACGTTCGCGACCTGATAATATATGATATACACCAAGATCTGTCATTGAGCATGAATAAGAGAACCATACCGAACTCCTCTGCAAGACCCTGCGGAGTACACACGTAAGATCCGAAGACATGTGGAACATGTGGACGCACCATGGTACAACGAAATACACCCCCAAATGCAACATCCTCCCCAAAGACGACTGCGGTGTCGTCTTTTGCAAGTGCGATGCTAGAGCCCGTTAGCACTGTAAGACACGGAAAATGCCATTCACTGTACCTGAGTGCGTCCCTTATGGCTTGATACATGTTCATCTTTCTTGTTTCACGGCCAGCCACTATGGATGATACGGGGCCAGAATTGTCTTCATCGGCCCACACCAAGCCGGGTGTACGGAGAGCAATGTCTCGAGTCAAACGAAGAAGCTGCGAGGATGCTACTGAGGAGAGATGACCACCTGCTGGAGGAGGCTCAACAACAGCGTTGGTCGAATACCATCCCCGCCGCTGTTGAATGTTAGTTACGAAGTAAAGTAAGAAATAGTTAGAAGACATACGACCATGGAGAGACGGGCAAACGTACGACGGAACATGGTGGTGTAGTAAGATCCGAGTGTGAGTATTCGATTACTTTAACTTATCTTCCTACCACGCAGCCGCAATGGAGAGCGACAGCGCATTTGTGGCTCCAGAAGGCGTGTATTCCGTCACAGAAGAGCACAAGCCATCCATCTTGCCAGGACCATCCAACGCAGCTCAGTTGTATCCCACACGGCTCTCTACCGTCACCGTCCACTTTAACCACTCGAAGCATGCCAGCTCGCCAGGTCTGGCACAGTTGCTCGGCGCGAACCTCAACAAAGACTCTCGCAGAGACAAAGAGCGTGAAAGAGAAAAGGACAAGGACAAGGAAAAACAACTACCAGACGATCGCAGTCTGTCCTCCAGCGACACTCCAGACGACAACCTTGCTTCACCGGACGGGATATCGCCCCAAACAACCACTCTGCAAGATCCAATCACATCCCAGGAACCTCAGCATAACCTTTTCGCTCACTCAGGGAAGAAGAAATCCACTACTTCCAAACCAAAGCGCAACGTGCGCACGACTTCGTCTACCTTTATAACACGCATGCAGAGCGTCGAGGGTCTCAACAAGATTCTTGCCGGTAAACAGGGTGAGGTAACATTCATGTTCTGCAACTCCGGTAAGACCTTTCTCTGGTATGAACTCGGTACCAAGGCCAAGGTGCGCATACATGAACAAATCTAGCTTACATTGCTAACGATCGGACCACAGGAACCACTTACGAGAATCAGTTTTTCTGCATTTCCAACTTGTCACGACGTGAATATCCTCACCGCCTCGCCCGACAGACTCGATGTTGTCATCGGATTTAATACCGGAGACCTCGTCTGGTTCGGTTTGTCATTTTTTGCATCCTCCTGATACGTTCACTGAGAGCGCTACTTTGTAGATCCCATAGCTAGCCGATATGGTCGCCTTAATAAACAGGTGACTGCCACCCTGACTGCACCACTCGTCGCTCACGTTAGATTTCAAGGGCTCCATATCTTCCTCCCCTTGTACTGCAGTGCGCTGGGTCCCGACATCGTCCACCCTCTTTCTCGTTTCCCACGTAGATGGCACAATTATTGTTTATGACAAGGAGAGAGATGATGGGGTGTTCAGCGTGACAGTTCCCACCTCGTTAACGTCGGCGGCTAGCTTCCCACAGTCGTCTCAAAGTCCACAGCCAACGGGTGAATGGGATCCGTTAACAACCATGTGCGTCACTGTGCCACCATGGCACCCTGAAGCCAATGTGAATGGAGGTACCAAAACAGACAAGGGGGTTGCCAAAAATCCTGTCAGCCATTGGAGGCTGAGCAAACGCGCTGTTGTGGGTACGTTACCGTATCTATTAATTTGCAACCGTTTGGACCTTTCAAATGTAGATTTTGTGTTCTCCCCCGATGTAAAGCACGTCGCTGCCATATCGGAGGATGGCTGTCTGAGAGTGGTCGATGCATTTGCTGAGCAGTGAGTAGTGTATTCTCTTTACCCATTTCCCTTGACAAACATACCAGGCTGGTTGATTGTTATGCATCATACTTTGGTGCACTGACGTCTGTCGCGTGGTCACCCGACGGTCGACTCATCCTGGTATGACATTCCTTTCTTGTTGCCATCCCTCGTCTCACGTAGAAACAGACGGGTGGGCAGGACGACCTTCTGACAATATTTTCACCCTGGGAACAACGTGTAGTCGCTCGATGCCAAGGTCATTCATCTTTTGTGTCCGCTGTGGCATTTGATGCGCCGAAATGTGACGGGCGAACGTACCGGTTCGGTAGCGTCGGGGAGGACAACAAACTGATATTGGTCCGCCTGTATCAATGTTGAACTATGTTCTGATCCTAAATTCATCATTACAGTGGGACTTTTCCAGCGGTGCATTACACAGACCAAAGCTTCAACATGGACATCATCCACGTGTGTCAATGGCATCCAGTGTCTCGTTGGCCGCAGTGTATCGTCGTGGGGCTGGCTCAGCCACTCAACTTTCATCGCCTAGATACCATCCCGCGCCGTCAAGAAACGAGGTATCTGCTGTGCAACCAGTTTTGGTATGCTATCGACTGCAACTTCATCTTTGTTTATTCACAGAACATGCATTCGAAAGGTCAAATCCGTCGAGGCTGAAATGCTAAGCAGCTTGACATTCATCCCTCGAGCGTTGCTTACGGCGACAAAATATGGCAGTGTAAGGATGTGGGTCCGGCCACTTGCGACCCCTGGGAACCCACGTCGACGAACACATGGGAGACAGGCTTTCTCGATATCGGACCTACAGGACGTTGTGTAAGCTTCGTACTTGGTGTAAGACAGAGGTATATGTAAATTATTCATATCTTGTGAAGTCACGTAGTCACACTCTTAATTAAATAATTTATCATTTTTGAAGGGAGTTGCAAGGCAGCAATGAAGGTTTGCAATTCGTGAGAAAAAAAAAGAAAGATGAGAAGAAGCTTCTATATATATCGAAAATATGCATCTCACGCTTCGGGTCTCTGCGAGTTTCGGGCGTTTCGACCAGACGCGATACAAGGACCTATGCGCACTGTGCTGATTCGCAAATTTCTCAGCCACAATGGAAGACATTATATATCAAGGGCAACAAAAGCAGTGATGACAATGCAAACTTGTCTTCACTTAACATCAACTTGGACAGCCCATCTTTCGAGCCACCCCCGACGTACAAGGGAAGCCTCCAACGCCACTAGGAACATATCCCGGCGCCATGCCTTGATACCCAGATTCTTCATCCACATCTCCCGGATCTTATGTTCCTCGGAGAACGATTTGTACACGCGACACAGCGCATGTTCGTAGTTGGTCGAAACATTTGAGATCGAGTCGATAGCCAGGCTGGGATAGTGGGAATCGTTGAGCTGTTTGAGGACAGATACGAGGGATCGTGGTTGGCGTCCGGTGATGATGAACGGGATGGCAGACACAACTTGCGAGGTGCTTAACATCGAAAGGGAGGGAGAGAAAGCTGTAAACTCTAGCACCACCTTGCGTCCAGCATTCAACGCCGGAAGTGTGCTGTGAGGGAGGCAATCGAGGCAAAGCAGAGGGAACGAGGTCGACAAAGTGAGAGCAAATGAGCTCATGTGCAAATCCAGAGTACTCGGCAATTTGTTGTACGACCAATCGCGCCTCCCTAGTATATATCATATAGCGAATGGGGCTGAGCTACCGCATATACGCACTAGGTTTGGACTGTTTTATGACCCCTGTGCAGCTCAATCATGTCATAGGCAGCGAGTAGCACAAACCTTGGAAAGCAACTTCCACTCGAAATAATCCACCCACCAGTTCCACCCAGCACTAATGTATATGGCATGGCCGTTTACAATTGCTCCAGAACCTACGAGATGTGCCAGGTCATTGATTGGGCTGCGAAATTCTATGATACCATCGATCGTATCCTGGATGATCATGTCGAGGGGTATGTCGATACGGGAGCGGAGAGCGCTCGCGAGTTCGATGTAGCGGCTCGGCCAGAGGGAGTACGTTGGAGCTATGACAGTAAGGAGAGCGTGGAGAGTAGCCCTGGTATGGAGGTAGTCTTCTGTCCAGAATTGCGAGAGCGCCGAAAAGCATACAAGCAGGATGACAAGAAAAAGGTAGGACGACAAGATAGGCACGGGCAGCAGCTGCTTGAGATTCCAAATGGAAGAGCCAAAGGAACTTCCGAGGTCGTCTAGACAAGATGAAAGGATTTTCTCCTTGAAAACCTTCCAGAGTGCTCGGAAGACGTTACTCAGATTCGGAGTCGTGATTGACATGAGTTCACCAGTAAATGATAAACATACAAGACCAAAATTCCCACACATATAGGGTATGTCGAATCAGGAAAAGGTCAGCTGAAAAACGTATACTTTGCAATCTGAACTCTTTATCTCGTTACGATGAGGCTCAGCCCAAGGTGCGTGAAGATTATGAAGAAAATCGGGGAGCGAACCAACATCCCACACGAGAGAGATATCCAACCTTGATGTCCGCTAGCCCAGTCAGCTCGGCAGTGACATGGGACGCGCGCACTGGTCGTTATCAGACTGAATTGCCTCCTTCGACGAACATCTGTGATAATTGGGGCATCATCCTCGAAGATTTCGGCCATTGTATCCAGGTTCTCTCGCTGCTCCCTTCAAGGGTCTGGTAGCTTGCTGATGGATGGTAGTGTGCCAAAAATACGACTTACACAGAGATGTGGCTGGCGCATTCGAACGGGTGCCATGAGGGTGGAAACTTGGTATGCCGAGTTAGAACTACGCTCCCTTTTCACCTACTAAATCTACCCACTAGCTTGTGAAGCCAATGCTCGGAGTTGACATGTCTAGTACAATCTTATATGACCGATGGCTACATGTGACAGTATGAACACCACTACCTCATGTATTACGAACAAGTCAACTGTAAAATAAATGACGACAAAGGAATCATATGCATTTACCACGACTCCAGCATCAGGAGTGAGCGACAACTAATAGCTAGCAGGAGACAGTTGAGCATATTAACAGTGTGTAATTGAATTGATACTGAAAAAAAGGACGACGCCAGCAGGATTCGAACCTGCGCACTCGAAGAGTAACAGATATCGCATGCAATTCGAATCTGTCGCCGTAACCACTTGGCTATAGCGCCGCACATTGCATAGGGTTGGTAAGCAAATATTAGGGCGTGATCTCCGCTTTTGGTATCAGTTTAAGTAAGGAGTCTCAAACCTCTTGAACTTAACTTCTTGCAATTCATAGGCTGTCATGGATTGGTTTGTCTCTGTCGTTAACCAGCTCTTCAGTCCTATTCATTTCCGATTTTAGTCTAGAATTTAATGTTCGGCAGCACATCCTATCTGACTTGGTTACGCTCGAACCGGACGTTGAAGGTGAACTTCTGAGTATCCAGCGTCACGTTCAGTCCAAAGCTGTACAACACAACGACAAATCAGTTGGCGGTATATCGAACACGAATGGGAACAAAAGGATATACATGGTACGGATTATGATTGTTGTGCTTCCAACATCCAATTGAATATGAGCACCCACAAGACGGAGGCACAAGCGCATTTCAGCATTGCATTCGGCGAAATGGTCGTAAATGTTTCTGAAGAGTATGTTCGGGACCACGTCGATACATTCGTCACATTTCTCTTCGCTATTTTGGATGACGCGCCTTATGTTGATTATGACCGCTCTTTGTCATGGGACGGTGAGCATGCTTGCCGTTGTATTACATTGTTCTGATTCCCTGCTTTTAAGAATGGGCACTCCCGGATCAGCTTGTTTATTCCACCGTCTCCGCCATCTTGCGAACTTGTGCTACTCACCCGGATCGGGCAGTTGACACTATTCTACGGTTCGTTACTCAGCTAGTGGAAGAGATCCCAACAGCGAGCCGTGAGTATTCATTAGTTGTCTAAATCAAAATTTGCCAACTGGTTTCCATTAGCGATAGAGGTTCTGACGCAACTAACACCCTCCGTACATGGCCTCTATCGTGCCATCACTTCAATGGTCTTTCCTTGGACTGTAACTCAATGGCAGCATCTATCTCATGCTCTTGCTGGCCTAGTCCAGGATCCCATTCTTGAATGCATAAACCGCCAACTTCTTAGTATTCATCAAGAAGCAGAGGAAAACCCAACCTCGGGAGATTTACTCTTTTGTCATACCTTCATCGCGCGCTACATTAACTTCGGGAGACCTCTGAGCGGATATTTTATCGTGTGCTGTGTCATGGAGTTACAGTGGACTGTCCTGGCTCAAGCCCTTGTTGCGGTTTCGGCAGAAGGTGTTCATTTTCAGGGACCATTGAAGGAGGCCGCTGCTGCCAACAAGGCTTGGTCAAGCCTGATGAAAAGATCGACCAAGAGGTTGACTGTGGAAGACGGAGTAACGAAAGATGCTTTGAGTTCCACCATAAGAGGCTCGCTACAATGCTTCAAGGATCTTCTGGAACAGATACAGGATATGGATATTGAACCTCCCATCGATACATATGCATGGGAGACAATGTCTGAAAGTTTGGTAAGATTCGTTTACACTGATAGCATGCTTGCATAGGTAACTTACTACATTGCAGAAATTGGCGTCCATATGTTCGGTTGCTTTGGAGGAACTTGATCCTGACCTTTATGCGTGCCTTGGTCTGCTTCTTAGCGATAAGACCCCGATAATGGACAATTTAGTCCAGGAGGCGGCTCTCAAGGCGATGACCATACTTGTCCAAAATTTCCCTGAAATAGCAAAGGAGCTGGTACACCATTTACGTCGTTTCGTAACCTCCCCTTTACCGATCTTCGAATTCGCTTTCAATACCGAAAAACGCTCTCCGCCACCGCTGACAGCTGCGGCCAAGTGCTTTGCTTTATGTGTCAAGGTGAGTCGCTGATCAAAGTCGCGAAAATTGCTGACGTCCTCGTCGAAAAGCTGGCACCTGGAGAAGACTCTGTCATGTCCAATATGTATTCTCTTTTGAACTATATTGCCGCTACGAATCAAGAAATCTTCGAGTCGTCTTCGCAACAACTTTTACACAACCCGCTCTGCACGCCTCCATCATCTTCTGCTGATCAGCTCACCTTCCTGAGCGAGGATACGGGCCTCCGGGGCCGCTCCGACGAAGAAAAGCGACTGATTGGGATTGCTACAATATCGATCGTGACCCGACTTGCTTTGGAATTTGACAAGGAAGACGTAACAAAACTTACAATATCTATGTTGCTCCAAAGACTCCGCACAGCGGAACCTACTGTTGAAGCGGCCATTGCATATAACTTGGTTGACTTGGCTTTGGTTGCCCCCGAGGATGCCTTCGTGGATATAATTCGTGCATTTTCAGCCATCAATCGCACAGCAAATCCAGAGGATCCTAGGTTCTCCAACAATATGGTGGGTTGAATTCTCATTCTACGATATTTGAAGCCATCTAGTTCACTGGCGTGGTCAGGTGTTAGCAGCACAAACCAGACTTGCCCGAGAAATCGATAGAAGACCCGATTTCTATGACGTTTACTTGGAGGAGCTCCTAACTCTTTTCTCTGACAAAGGTGTGGCAATTCAAAATGCAGCTGCTGCAGGACACACCAGGAAGGTTGGCTATTATTTTCCGTCTGGTGTCATCCTCACTAACGACGAGTGAATTCACCAGACTGAAGAGATGATAGAACAGCTTGCTTCTCTTCTGCTTCCCATTGAAGCGCTCTTGGACCACGCAGATTTCACACCTCACCTCCTCGCCACCTCCGAGCTGACCAATCTATTCCGAAATTTGTGGTTCTTGTGTGTTGTCTTCAATTTCACTATTTCTGGTGCCGAGCGAGAGAAGGGTGCGATGGCGTGGTTACTGCCCGCACTCGCGAGGATCGCAACAAAGACGCCATGTTTAGTTCTAGAGAACGTGCCCGATGTCGTAAGCGATCTGGAGTATCGTACGGTCATAAGACACGAGTATGCTCATTCAGTATGGGTTTCTTTGACTTTTCACCATGATGCCGAAGTGTTGATCGATTACAAGGTCCTGGCAAAGCACCGTGCTCATCTCGCGCGCCGCATTTCCTCGAGCACGAGCGACATACGATCACTAACATCTGGCCAGGTCATCTTCGTGTTGACTATGCACGATACAGAGACAATGCGTTCTGCTGCTGGTCTACCTTCCTCCTTAGTTTCCTATTTTACCAATCCGAGCTTGAACAAGCAAAACGGGCTGAATGTCTGCATGGACGCTGTTGCTAATAGTGTACGTTTTCTGCTTCGATGGTGGATAGCGGCGGCTAATGGTACGGACAGGTGATTCAAGGGTGCATTGTTGACCTAAATACTCAGGCGGCAGAACAAGCACTCCCATATAACCTTTCCTCGGAACTGTGCAATTTGCTTGTGGCCAGTACCCATCGTATTGTGCGTGTTCGTGAGGTGGCGTCGAGATATCTCGATCGCTTGATCACCTCATTTCCGTCGTTGATGTGTGACGTAACACTTGTCTACGCCATTCTCGAGTGCCTTACTCTCCTGAGGCGTGCGTGTGAAAATGAATACCTTGACGAGGTTTGTGTTATTCTTAATCGAATTTCTCTGCCTTATATGCGATTGTAGTATAATCCTATATATGAATTCCACTCTGAACGCACGGACATTCATTTGCAGTTGACGGATGATTACAGCGTCAGAAACGACATCCTCCGGCAGCTGCAGCGGCACGCAAGTAAATGGTTCGAACTTGCTTTGAGCCGCGCCCCAGTAGAACTGCAGTCCACTCTCCAAGTATTTACTCTCCATGCCAGATATTGCACAAACTAATTTTCCTCAAATAGAAATACTTAGCTGCAACACAATCTCTTGCTGGTTCAGATACATCAGAATTAGGTGCATCTACGGCAGAACACTTTGCCAAAGCTTTCGGACCGCCGCATCGACAATTAAGTAAGTCATGTCGTGGCCTCAAACTTGATTTCTGACGTCGTCCAGCTTCTCTCCGCTCCTTATCAAATTGGGATTATGATCGCGCAAAAGTACTTGCAAGCCAGCTTGCCAGCAAAAATTACTTTGCAGGCGAAGCCGCTGGCCTAAGACTTGCTACTCGGAAAGGCAAGTGATTTGGGACAGATGAATACGCTCGCTTACACTTGGGCGCAGCACAAGACGTCTTGGACAAGGTTCCTCCGCAAAATGCGACTCTCACTGATATTTTAGCCCTAAAGAAAAAGATGGAGGATACACAGAAGGCTATACTGGGGAAGACCAGTACATTGACTGTCCAAGATCTCAAACGCTTACTATTTCGTTGCGCAGCGACGCTTATAGCGTTGGATAAGGTATTAGATGTTAGTCCTTGAATCCTACGGCTAACGATCAGCAGTGCGAGTACACTCTCTTACATTACCTCGTCGCTCTGCCGTTCGAGGTGTTCACGCCGTCAGCGATAGCTGCTGGCATTGAGGTCTGGACCTGGGTAATAGCAGAGAAGCCAGATGCCGAGGTCGTCGTGATAAGCGAGATTTTGGCGGCTTGGTTTGCCACTGTAAGAGAGAGAAAAGGAGTTTTCTCTCAATCCTTAAAGTAAGGCCTTTTAACTGGATGGGTCTGTCGTAATGACGCGCGTCCTTCGCAGCTATGACGATCCCTTCTACCACCCAATAGGATATAGCCCTACAAATAAGGAGGAAATTGATCGTGCAACCTCCCACGCCCGACGTCTTTTTCTGCCACATACCCTTGTCTTACAAATGTTGTTCAGTCGGCTGCAAGCTGCTCGTTATCGTCGATCGACTGTTATATTTCTTATGCAACAGCTTGTTTTGCGTTCCACCCATGCTCATAAGTTGCTCAGGCGAGTCAAGCATTAAGATGTGTCGCATCTTTCACTGAGGTAGTCTCAGCACGCATCCCCTTTCCCGCGAACTGCGATATTCCTTTCTTCTATTTGGTTTTGAAACTCTGAAAAGCTCGAACTTAGATGTCTTCTCCGAGTGCACGACGCGTGAAAACCTTTATCGTGCGGCGTACGCTTGGTTTGCGGTTCGACCCCAGTAAGTGCTATATGCGTTCGGTGCAACAGTTGTTCACTATGATGCTAAGATGGTCACTTGGAGCGAATCGTGTCCAAGTGGATGCTGATATCAAAGTTCTTTCGGAATTCTTCGGACATCTTCAGACTGACTCCATTCGAGGTCTTTTTTCGTTATCTAGTCTACCTCCTCAATCGATCACGAAGAACTCACGTGTGTGAAGACTCCGATATTATATAAATTAGGCTGACATTCAACAGTCTCCGCGACACGTCTTAAGAATACCAACCATCCCCTTCAACTACTCGTAGAAAACGAGATTTATCGACTCACAGTGTGGGCAAATCCCACAAATGACACGCATAGAGGTCACGATCATCCTGGTACGCTTGAACGAACGATGCAGGAGGTAAGATAGCTCAGTCGCATTCCAACGACTAATTCACGCGTGAGTAGAGCAGCTGGCCTACTGTGGTGCGGAATGTGTGGGAGATAGATCCCGCTATAGCCATTCATATGATGGAACGCTTTAAGAGTTCCGCGGCACATGCCGAGGTTCAAAGGCTTGTTCGTGCGAACCCCGCCGCCGCTATGCATGCCTCGGAAGGTTTACGTTATCTGATTGATGACACCAACCGTGTAAGTCAGCGGAGGGAGCTCAAGGTCTTGCCTATTTTGTAGAGAGTTCTAGCACTGAACTGATGATTTTGGTAGCACATCCTACTCTGGGTTCCCGTCCCACCAGTAATCGCTGCCACGTTTTTCGAGAAAAAACATAACAATGATCCTTACTTGCTTCAATATGCCCACCGTGTTCTCAAAGAACACCCGGTTGACTTAACATTTTTCTTTGTGCCCCAAGTCGTCCAAGCACTACGATTTGACGACCTTGGTAAGCTCCTTCGGCCTGGAAAAGAGTTATTAAAACGAAACGTATTCTAGGCTATATTGCCAGATTTATTCTTGAAACTGCAATGATATCACAGCTATTCTGCCACCAGATTATTTGGAATATGAGAGCAAACTGCTTCAAGGACGACGCCGCAGAAATGGTATGTCCGATCGGTATGGCGAGTGAATAAAACGATTGAAGGCAGACGTTTCCAGGAAGATCCCATGAAACCAGTCCTTGACAAAATGACCAACTTAGTGGTCGAATCACTATCAGGGGAAGCGAGGTCATTTTATGACAGAGAATTCAAATTTTTTCAAGAAGTTACATCGATATCAGGGAAGTTGCGCCCATACATAAAGAGACCCAAGCCTGAAAAGAAGGTAAATACACCCCTTATTTTCACTTGCTGCGATCTAATCCTTCCCAAGGCAAAGATTGACGAAGAGATGGCGAAAATTCGTGTCGATGTTGGCGTTTACCTTCCCAGCAACCCGGATGGGAAGGTCGTTGATATTGATAAACTATCCGGTCGTCCATTACAGAGTCACGCAAAGGTTTATTTCATTCTCAAAGTGATAGCATCAACTAAGTTGTTTCTCCTCTCAGGCCCCTTTTATGGCCACGTTCAAAGTCAGGAAAGAACGCATCGTAGTGGAAACAGATCCTGATGCCTTACTGGATGCATCCGGCGTCGAAAAGCGTGAAGAGTTTGACGTTTGCCAACAAGCTATTTTCAAAGTAGGCGATGACTGTCGGCAGGATGTCCTTGCACTTCAAATTATCGCAATGTTTAAGAACATCTTCACCGGCGTCGGTCTAACATTGTACCTCTACCCGTATAGAGTTACAGCCACCGCTCCCGGGGTAATACTTGCTTTACTTGGGCGACTAAGTACGCTGATAGATATATCAGTGCGGCGTGATTGACGTGGTACCAAACGCTACCTCACGGGATGAAATGGGTCGTGCCAAAGTTAATGACCTCCTTGATTTTTTCGTCTCAAAGTATGGAGGAGAAGAAACAATTGCTTTTCAGAGAGCTCGCCTCAACTTTATCCAGTCCATGGCAGCGTACTCCGTAGCATGCTACATTTTGCAGATCAAGGACAGACACAATGGTAACATCATGATTGATGGTGAAGGACATGTCGTACATATAGGTCGGTTTCATTTGAGCTAACAATATCGGTCACTTACATGCTTGCTTCAAGATTTCGGATTTTTGTTCGACATCGATAAGTTTACTTTTCTCCATTTTTTTGATACATACTAACTCGGTTTGGTTCGTGATATCTACGTCCTGGCGTAAGTGTCCTCGAATACACAACGTTCTTCTCGGCTCAATCTCACGATGTAGGGCGTGAAATTCGAGCCAAACTCCTTCAAACTCAATCACGAAATGGTCATTCTCATGGGTGGTCGACATTCTCAGGGATACGAGCTCTTCCAGCAACTGACCGTGAAAGCATTCCTTGCTCTGCGGCCCCATGCAGATCAACTGGTCAGTACGGTGCAACTTATGCTAGGCACTGGTCTGCCTTCTTTCAAAGGGGAAGCGACCATCAAACGTCTGAAGGATCGGTTCGTCCTTGGATTCAACGAGCGTCAAGCTGCGGACTGGATGGTAGGTATTATACGGAATGCACATGAGAACATCAGGAGTACCGCGTACGATGAATTTCAACGAGTAAGTCATTCTGATTCGTGTAATCCTACAACATCACTGAACAACTACGTAGCTTCAGAATGGTTTGTCTGATTGCATTTCTGGCAACGGTCGGTTCTCACATTTCTGTTTGTGCAGGCATACCTTATAAGTGAAGTGTCAACATATTTGCTGCATGGAGGATTTGTACCCAATCACTTTATAATGATTGTGGTTCGAGTAGAAAATCTTATTGTGGGACCCATTGAACCTTTTGTATTATTGAATTTGCCCATATCAGGTATAATCTTGTTTACCACTACGCATCACCAGCATCGATCTCGGACTCGACTATTGTAATCATGGAATTCCGCATAAAAAACGTCGACTTCAAAGCCGATGAATGGGAGATAGTGAAGGCGATTGCTGGTCAGACTCTCCATGTCTGTCCCGGACCATTTGTCACGAATCAAGAGGAACGTCTACCAAATTTCAAGGTTCAACTAAACAAGAGTCAAGCGGGAGGCGTACAAAACGATGGTTCTGGGGCGCTCACACTGACGAAGTCATTAGGAAAGAAGTTCAAGAGTCTCAACGAGAAGGGCCATATCAACGTATCAGTGAGGGGAAAGAGACTCAAATTCTTCCCTAATGCAGCTTGCAACATCGGAAAATCTTGGCTCCTCGAGCTTGAAAAGGCCCCCTTCATTGATCCAGACATCGCGAGAGATCGCGAACGGAGGACCAGAGCTCTTTACGACCCATTTCTAGTTGCGCACGTTCAGATCGGTCTGTATTGATCGACAGAGTTGATGGAATGGGGGAGGTGAACTTATTCTTGACATCTAGGTACCTTCTATCATCCGATAGGTGCACGCACTCGAGACCCTCGCTCATTCTCAATTGAATGGGACCAAGACCTTCGCCATAAGAGTATGGGGTGGCTTTTCTTCGAGTATGAGCATAAATGTCTTAGAGTCCAGGTAAGACTCGAATAGTCAACTTGCAAGTCGAGCGACTAGTTCCCTGACTATACTAGATTGGCGATGAAACGCGAGAACAAACATTCTACAACCTCATTATCCAATTCGCGAGTATCAACAAGATGGCGATGGGACATGACTTCGGAAACCCTTGTACGTGGTCGCTCCACTGAAGGCTATTCCTTACAAATGATAGATAGATGTCTGCTTTGATCTATTTACCCCCCCTTTGTTCCGAAAAGAGGAGATATACCGTTCTCATTCAGGCTCTGGCAAAGAGGACAAATACGTTCATCGCGTGGGGTCTCTCAATGCTGGTCATGCAGTCGTTGCTCCCTATGCATATCAATTACGCATCCTGCTTTACGATATCGGTGGCACCGAAAACGAGGATGTCCTAAAGAGGTTCGAGAATTACTGTCGAATCTCGTTTCTCCGCCCACCAAAACAGGGCGTGGTCATTGAGGCAAATGGTCGCCAAAAGTTTTTTTGCAGTAAAAAACTCAACGAAATTGCGCTGTGGCTACGCTCACCGCTTCTGGTATCGCATTGGAGGGTTGCCTTTCAGATCGAGGCCCTTCTGCACAATGGTACTGCAAACACGATGGAATTGATCGAGCTTCGGCCAGGTATAGAAGAGCTTATTCGACTTCAAGGATTTGCAGCAGGTGACATTATGCGACGCTTTGTGGAGTTTGCTGCCCATCGTCCCCTTGGCCAGCGGGTGTCTGAGTGTTTCGAGGGTTTCTTGCAGAAAAAAACACAACGTCCACGAACCTCTCCCCCCAGGGGTCGCTTTTTCTGTCATCATGTCACATTTACACCAACTCGGTTACTGCTGGAAGGTCCGACAGTAACCCAATCTAACAGGGTCATACGTGAATACGAAGGCTATGTGGATCATTTCCTGCGAGTCGACTTCCGTGACGAAGACCGTCTTCAATATAGGTGGGATCGAAACGTCGACGGAGCATCTTTCCTGCAGGAGCGTGTGGGCTTACTGCTAAAAACGGGATTCGAGCTTGCCGGGCGACACTTCGAGTTTTTAGGTTACTCGTCATCGGCTCTGAGGGAACATGCTGTTTGGTTCGTCAGCGCCTTTTACCACCCAGAAAAGGGGATGGTTACTGCTCAGAACATCCGTGATTCCCTTGGAGACTTTAGCGGGGTTATCACTAGTCCATCCAAGTATGGCGCACGAATGGCGGTCAGTCAAAACACATCGTCAGTAGCCATTCATTGACCATTACTTAGCAAGCCTTCTCTGGAACGGATCCGTCTGTTCGCATTAAGATGGATCAGTGGTCTGTAATACCCGACATCGAAGAGAACGGCATAAATTTCACCGACGGTGTTGGGACGATATCTCCAGGGCTGGCAGAACTTATTTATAAGGCATTGTGCGAGGACAACCCTACCCTTTCAGTCAATTTCATAGCGCCCTCAGCCGTAAGTGTCACGTTTGGTCCTGCTGGCTCATGCTTAATAATCTACAGTATCAGATTCGTTTCCTGGGGTGCAAAGGTGTTGTTTCTGTGGATCCAAGATTGGAGGGGATCCATATGTGTGTTCGACCTTCTATGAATAAATTTGATGTACCAGGAGAAGAATATGGAACGATAGAAATTGCCCGTGCTATCGGCAAGCCTAATACTCCCCACCTAAATAGGTTCGGGTCAACCTTTGCATACCGATAAAAATGACCTGAGTTCACTTACAGACCCTTGGTAATGGTACTGGAAGACCGTGGCGCATCGAAAGAGGCCTTCCTAAAGCTTCAAGAAGATGCTGTTGCAAACGCACGAATGGCTCATGATTCCGTCGATTTGTATGCGGAATTGCTTGAATCGCACCATCTATGTTACAATTTTCGGCTTGCCGCGATCCTGAGAAGACTTAACCTGCTGGGATTGGAATTAAAGCCAAATCATTTGCAGCAGCCACTAGATACACCATTCCTCGCACGACTTCGTGCATGCGCAATCAATCATGTGCTACGAGGGATTAAACACGAGGCACGTATTCCGATCCCGAATAGTTACATGCTCGTTGGGGTAGCAGATGAGGGCCCGGCGTACGTGCAGAATGGACTGAAGAATGTGTATTGCCTTCCACAAGGGAAGATTTTCGGTATGTGTTCAGTAAAATTCGCTCGAAGTAGTACCTTCACTGCCTTGAAGCGTGTGTGCAGTATCCCGAAGATGAAAAGCCTCGTTATGTTCGGGGGATGTGTCTCATATCCCGAAGCCCTGTGATTCATCCTGGTGATGGTAGCAAATTTCTTCCGCTCCGAATGGGTCCGGATCGTTAATGATCAGATAGTACAGCGGGTATATGCCATCGGCCCTCCCCCCAAAGATCTTTTATGTTTGTTTGGCCATCTGAAGAATGTCGTCGTATTCCCAACCACTGGTAAGTGCAGTTTCGGTTGACGCATTGCATCTCTAATAGACACCTTGCCAAAGGGAGCTGGTCATTGCCGAACGGTTTAGGAGGAGGAGACCTCGACGGGTACGGGATTTCCTTTTCATCGTTGACAATAGCGTTATCCCAGAATTTAGTGACATGTACGAAGTCATCCAATACGGAGATCTTCTAGTGCCTGAACACCACGATCCTGCATCTTATGTGGCAGTCGAGCCCTTCAAGCTCGACAGACCCAGCACGATCGACGATGTCTGTGATTTCATCGTCGAATATATTAACTCAGATGTTGTGGTACCAAAATTTACTTTCTTTCCAAACATTTTGGTGCTCATAGGTTGATTTTCAGGGGCTAATCTCCAAGAAACACATTACTATTGCAGGTGAGTTGATCTCTCGAGACGCACAGAGCCCATCTCAGCTGATGGAACAAATAGATCAATCTAGAGTATGCACTGCCCCGCTTTTCCTTGCTAAGCTGACCTCGGTGCATCGAAGTTCGGAACACTTGATCCAGATTGTCTCAAGCTGGCCGAAATGCACAGCTGGGCCGTGGATTACCCCAAGAATGGGAACAAGGTAGATATTAGCGACTTGCCGAGATCACTAATCAGGTTTAAACCTGACTGGGATATGGCGGAAGAAGATGCTCCTCGGTCATCAGATTACTACGAGTCTGATCGCGCTCTTGGTCACCTCTTCCGAAATATTGTTCTTGAGGACATGTCAAACACCCCTGTCTGCAACCAGGGCAAGACAGAGGAGCAGCCAATTTCGAAAGCCCTCTTGCCGCTTGTCCGTCGTCACCTTCCAGAGTTTCGTGACCAAACACCGACGGCACGGATAAACTCCTTGTATGTGGCATACTGCGAAGAGCTGACATATATCTCGAGCACCTACGCCCTATCTCAAGTAGCCGGGTCTCGGTTGCGCGAGGAAGAGCTCGTGATTGGAACTATCCTCGGAAAATGTAGCCAGAGGCGGTACCGAAGCAGCAGGCTGTACGCCATGAGGGAGAACATGGGTTTCCTTGTTCAGGAGATGAAGGGACAACTTGTCGGAAGGTTAGAGGAAGCTCTGGAGAGCACACTGAAAGAGAGTCTAGCTGTCGCCTGGGACGTTTGGCTGTTCAGCCTCGAGAAGGCTAGTTCGTCTTCTGGGGCGGAATTTGGGTTGGAGAGCTTTGGTTTGCTTGGACTTGGATTGGTGCTGGACTGCTTGGAAAGGCTTGGAAGTCTTCCGCCGTTGCCAAAACCTGCACCACCAAGTCGTTAGTACTTGCGCCAGCAGAGGTCCCGAGGGGGTTCTCGGGGTCCGACGTCCGAGTCTAAAGCGCTTGAAGCGTGTTCGCGCATCTTGACCCGCTTCATCGACTTAGGCTCGTGCCTCGTGCCTTTTTCCCTTAATCCCTTTAGTTTCTTCCCACACGTCTTCAAAAATCAATCATGACATACGGTAAACATTCGTCTGTACTGAACGCAAATAGTGCCGTGCTAAATAGACAAACGTAAGCCTAGCTGAGCTGTTCTCCCGATTTCGGTCATTGAATGTGCCTACCGACTTGGAAACTTAACAGCAATCCATTGATCCACACACCACTCCAGTAGGCCCCTATTCTTCCCGGAGACGCTTTCTGATCCCATCGTGTTACAGACGCACACAATACAGGCAAAGGTGATATATCTAGTCAAAAGTCCAGGCCAAGAGATCAAACGCTTACAGGCGACGAGCAAGCATTTGAAGTTAGGATCAAATCCGCTTTTGCCGCGATGCGGGAAGATTTGGAGAGAATCGTAGAGGAAACAAATACATACGCGTATGTTCTCTTATCTGACAGCACGAGAGAGATTCTAGAGATTCTTGAAGTGACAAGACCCTTGACCTTCTGGATCAGCTTGAGGGGTTACATGTTCGCAAACATGTTGGATTCAAGTATATGAGGGAAAGTTCGAGTAATCATAAGGTTATTTTCTTATTATTCGTGATGTTGTTTTGGACAGAACAGGTGCAGGCTCAGTTCGACAACCTATTTTCAACTTACGATTCCCTTTTGAACGAGCTTGCTCCTCGGCGCATGCAGGTCATTCAAGAAGGGGACCAAAAATGTGAGCTTTTTATTTGAATACGTGCATAACAATTGCATATGCATATACGGTGCTCACAGCTCAAAGTCAGTCGGCCCGGATGCGGGAATCGCGCAAGGACGTGTTGAATGCAGCAAAACAACGCCTCGACGAGTATCGAGAGAAACAGCAGGTCTGCTTACCATTGCAGCTCGTAAAAACCATATTAACTGTGATAGCTTGCCACGGATGCCTCTGAGTTGATGAGGTGTTACAAGGCTTTGATACTGGCTGTATGACGATGCCAGGCAGCTCAGGCCCTCGTGATATTTTTATGGTCGGCGACTCTAGGTCACGTATGTTAGGTGACATAATTATATATCGGGGTGGACCGTCAACACCGCAACTAAGGGTAAATCTACTAGACGAGCTCAAGCTGAGCCCAGCATAAACATTTTTTACACAATTACTCACGAGTTCGCAGTCAAAGCGTTTTATGCGCTCGTGACTTGTTTGCACTAGGTTCAGTTCCGGTTGTAAGCCCAAATACTCCGCCACGAATACCCTCAGAATGAGGTTCCAACGCTTCATGGTCGATATATCAAGGGCGGTTGCATCATCCTGTATAAGCTAACTACAGCATTCCGCAGTTTTCGTGAAGTCAAGACTTACCCGCAGGGTATGCCAAACGCTAGGAAATGGGTATGGAATCAAATGGAGGACGTTCACACCCTTCCGGAGAAACGGTAGATGATCATCGGCAATAAAACCATGACCAAACTCGTTCCCGCGACGAGGCAGGAAGAAGCTTTGAAAAGCCGTAGTGCTTTCTGAGCCCGTAAGTAATCCGGAGTCGTATAACCGGCGTTCCGCGGAAACCAGCGAATCGAACAGCCATGCAGTATCAGCAAAGTAGGAACGGACCGACGGGTTGGGTGCTCCTAGGAGGTCTAAGAGAACAAGGTGTTCAATTCCACCTAGTTCCGTCATTATATGACTGACTAGTCGCCGTTTTGTGCGGGGAGCTATATATGTTGTTGCCCATTTCTGAGACAAATGTCTACATAGACTAATGTTTGAGCCATGAAAGACGACACAGGCACGACAAAACTTGTTCACCTTGCACCGTATACTGAATCTGCGTCAGACCAGTCCTTAAACGCTTCTTCGCCGTCAAAGAACACGAGTTGCAGCGTAGTATCTGCAAGGTCTTCATTACCCTCTCGCCCCTCTAAAAGACGTTGTTCCCGTTCATCCAGTAGTGGATTCAAAGCTTCGGCGAGGTCAAGCATCATCGCACACGGAGCCGCTGAATCCGTAGCGCCCACAAACTAGAAGTTACCAAGATTTGAGAATGCAAGAGCGCATTAAGCTTGCAGAGCATACCTGATTCTCCGGATACGAAGGGTAGAATTTACTGTCATAGTGAGCAGAAATAATGATTCTCCGCATGGCCAATGGATCTTTCGTGGCAATGATGTTGGCGAAGGAGCGTTCGCCGTACGGTGTATACTCGGTGAAAATATCTTCCTCGACATGCCAATTCAAAGTTCTCAGCGCAGCGGTAATGTATTGACGAACCAGTGTACTGTTGTCACTTCCGACTGTCATCCTGGGCATGAAAAAAATGTTGGAAATCAAATGCATCACGCACCAGGACGCGGAATCAAGAGCTTTGATAAGTGAGAGTCCGGATCTCGTATGTCAACGTTCATGATTGGGTCCACAGAATTTGCTAAAGTAATTAGCTGCTCGGTAGACAGTTGCGCCAAGTCCCTTTGTCCAAACCGTGAAATTTGACTTGATAGCGTTATCCATAAAACGAGGATGCAGAGTCCAACAGAGCGACCTATGGGTCCGAGACTCATATGGTGGTAAGTAGTTGACTAGAGTTTGTTCGAGATGACCATTAGCACAAACACGAGTAAATCTAGCTCGACCGTAGCAAGCCGAGTAAGAGATAGATTTCAGATATATGTAGTCGACCCGCGCCCTCACTTAGACTCATTCTCGTGATTTAATCCGTTTCCGTTAGTCTCGAGCCATTCTAGCGAAGCGCTTTGTTTCGAGATCTCCCGTTTATAGAAAAGTTGCTTCCCGAGTTCACCCGAATTTTCTACAACGGCTAAGTACGTCCGTTAGAAACGTTTGTTGTATTTTGTTACATAAATCAGCGGATTGGACAAGAGTAGCTTACTCATTACTGGTCCTTGACTTCGAGTTACCATGACTATCTTTGGGCTTTGGGTAAGACTAAAGTAGGCAGAAGATACGTGCTCTAAGTCGATTTCGCAGGTTATCAATAAAGCTGGTGGTCTTGTCTATCAGCGCAATTTTGCTGGTTTGTATCCAATCATCATACTCTTTATCAAGATGTTCAAGGGTTTGTCGGAATGTCTCAGATGGCCTTGCGCAATTGACCTCCAATGAATATCTCGTACTTGCTGGAACTCTGCATGGTATCCATGCTATTACAAGTAGGCTTTCTCCCACAGGTTCCAGTTCTGGAGCACAGGTCATCGAAGGGGAGTCTTTGAAAATGACTATTTTCCTGACGGCAACAGGTACGCATGTCTTTTCAGTTACTTTTAAATAGGATTGATCGTTCTGCTAAGGTACCAAGTTCGTGCTATTGACTTCGCTATTGGACACCACCGCCGAGTCTGTATTGCAAAAGGTTTACGAGGCTTATGCGGATGCAGTTATGAAGAACCCGTTCTATACTCCAGAAATGCCCATTCGCAGCGATGGATTTGACACTCGAATAACTGCGTTGATAGGGCAATCATGAAATTTTGAAAATGCTCCGTCACTTGTGAAGGAACTTTATCGACTGTTGAGTTTCATGCAGCATTCAATCCTCAGTCTGCGGCTAAATTTCTGAATGCAAAGTACCTTTTGGTCTCTGTTCCATTGTTGCAAGTATTTCTCCGAGTCGTCTTGCTCCAACACGTGACTAGGTATTTAGCTTATGTAAAAACGCGAGCGCGTTCTCTGCTCCTTACCCTCCATTCAAGTGTTCGCTCGCGATGCAGGCGCAAATCACGACGACTAGTAGGGAGACACAGGTGAACTCCACGAACACACTTTATCTGGTAGGACTGATATCTCCTCAAAGACACTCAGCAATGCCACAAGTTTGCAGTGCATCGAGACCCTTCTTAAAGCTGGCTTGGGGTGCATTGCATATTTGAGGTAATGGACATGACTACCGTTCTACTACAACCAGCCAACTAAGATCTCCAGGGGATTGTTACCCTACGAGAACTTTTCCGAATGTAAGTACCAAGCACCGGAGTTTAAAGAACGAGTGACTACCATTTCATAGACCATCTTTCTGCCCTGATCCCGTCAAGTATTCCTTCTGGATCTTTTGACAGCCGAACCAAGTCAACCGTTAGCGGTGTGACCATTATGAGTTTAAAGAGAGGTTTCACCAATGAAGGCGACAGAATCTTGGACTATTTGGTACGCATATAGACCTCTATTAACTGCATGAAACCATATATTTTATCTAGGAAAAGGGTATATTCGAGGCCATTGAAAAGCAGTACCTCCGCCGCTTCATATTCGCTATATATCTGGTAAGTTGCTCATGCCCCTCCGTACTATTACTTGAGGTCGTCCTATAGGACAGCAAGGATCCCAACAAGTAGTGCTGTCTTGACTTTAGTATTATTCTGCTTGACATTTTCTCGCAGCATTGTTGAGGCATACAGCTTCAATTTCCAGGTAAACAAGATTTATTTTTATTTATTCACAGTGTAACGAAAATCATAGTATTATAAAGTAGCGGGCACGGACACCGTTGTTCCCATCATGTCTTTGGGGGATCAATTATCGAAAATGTCACTACATCGTGGGGATGGCGATCCCGTCGTCGACGCGCTTAAGCGAGGGAAATTGCCTACCCTTGGCGATGTAAAGCGCAGCCTCAAGGTATTTGTCCCTTCAACTTTATACAGAGCACCTACTCATTCCAACCTAGCTTATGATCAAAACATTGGTTACTACTATCTCACAGATGGAGACATTACCAAGTAAGTTCTGCGTGATTATCCCATGTATTGATCGCGATGGTTCTAGAATGTCGCTACGGAAACTTCAAACTATTTTTCAACGACAACACCCCTGATGATTACCAACCCCCACATTTCCAAGCTGGTGATGCAGACTCGAACAGATGGTTCTTCAGCACCCACAGAGCAGCTGAAGTACCAGAGAGCACGAGGATTGGTAATATGGAAACTGGTTGGCATGGGTGCGCCTTCAACTCGATACAAACTTCGTGTGCCGTGACGGTGTTTTAGTGTCAGCATGAAAATTGTCTCGGTTTCTTCCTTCCTTCCATCATCCATTGAAGACAACAACGCTACATTTGGCGGGATAACTACCTGCTGTCCTCCAAAGCTGACTCCTGTTGAAGAAGCACGGCTTCGAATCGAGGACGCGGAGCTCCAGAAGAAGGATGCGTTGAACAGAAATGTCGTATGGGATGCGGATGCGGACACAGACGAGGATGCTTTGGGCGAAGACATAACCGATGAAGGTATCATTTTAGCCAGGTGCAACGCGAACGACGCTATGGTTCCTATCGGTGTCCGAGGAGACGGAGGAGAGATATTGCCAATTCCAGTTCACAAATATAAGGTTAAGAGCAATAACATAGTTGAATATGAAGGTCAAGCGGACCCTACCCCGACCCACGTCGGACATCTCGTGCGCTCTTGCCAATTATGTGTAACGCTGAATCTCAGTATAAAAAACAGATGGTTCCTCGAGATATGGAAGTGATTCCCGCAACCCAAGAAATCGATATGCAGTCCCCATCACCTTTGCTGAGTCCCCGCTCCATTCTTTCGCTTCCTCCGTCGGACATTCGTGATTCTTCCTGTTCTTTTATCTCGACTCAGCAAATCGATACTCTTGTCGTTCGTGAAAAGCTTCGGAATACCGAGAGTGGATCGAACCTATGCATGTCAAATATTGTTATCGACGTATGCGACTAACATAGCGTTAGGTATCGAAAGTCCGATTAATGCAAAAGAAAACCCTTCGAACATGTCTGTGAAAGCTGGGAAGAAAATGAGAACAATCAATGACATGGAAGACAATGGCCGAGTTGAATGTGATTGTGGCACAATGGTAATCCAAAAAGAATTTTTGAGGGCTCAAAGGGACTAAAATATATCACTCAGGTCGATGATTCCTCGATTTTTTGTGAAGGTGGTTGCAACAAATGGCGTCATATCTGGTCAGAACTTTCTCGTTCCTCCCGAGAGTCTGTCATTTTCATTCACCCTTGACTTCTGCAGGTGCATGGGGTACGTTTTGGTTTGTGAACAAGCTCAGGTCCTTGATGAAAACATGTAAAGGTTTCACGGCCCACAGGACAAACGTCTCCCTTTACAATTTGGGTGCTTCGACTGTCGTCTCCGGAGGTCTCCTGAATGGGATTTCATAGCAGGAAAGACAGATGTTGATATAATCAGCCGGTTCAAGGATCTCGCATTGTTCAGGTGCCTTCGAACCCAGCCTACAATAACGTATTATTTATCGTGGACTACCCAGGCGTGCGATCAAGGTATTCGAAGTTTACAAACCCACCACTGCCCTGCAGTTCAGGGAACAAATGGGTTCGTGTTTGTTTTCATCGACATTTTTTTGCTTATTGTTATCCTCAGGTTGTGCTGCTACCCTAGTCAGTCAGCTACTTACAAGACTAGAGGATGAAGGCGATTTACATTTTTTTCGTCGCACTCAACATGCCTAACTTGAAGTTCCTAACAGGATTTATCACCACAGAAAACGCAATATCCGAAGACATGGGTTCTACAAGAGGCCACACAAAGAAAGGTAAAAAATCGACGAAAAATAAGGGGAAGAAAGCACAAAAAGAACTGCATAAAAAGAAATACATATTCTTGCAGTCATCTATAAGGACCAAAGCGTATCTCAACTATTTCTGTGCCGAACCCGAGGTCGAGAATCGTCTCTTGGGCCTAACAAACGCAGTTAGTACACTTTCAGTCACACCACTCACTACTTGTTAGTGCGAGCTCTTGCATCTTTAAAGGTTGTTAAATCTCGTCTCGCGGACGGAAACACGTAAAAGGTCTTTGGATGTTCGCCTCCACTCTTGCTGACCTTCTGAATAGCAATACCCTGGCGCGGCTCCAAAACGGTCCGGAACAGGAGGGTGGAACATCGAACGATATGCTAGAACTCGACTCGCAGACACAAGACCCGACTCAGAACCTACTTGCGCTGCACCCTGCCCTCCCATCAGAAGTGAACTTGAAGCGTAAAGCAGGGAGTGATTCCAACAGAACAACGAAAAAACTGAAGGTGTCAGTTGGAACAGCAGTGGATCTCTGTGACTGAGAACGTATTCATACGTATTGATGCTCACGCTGCATTCCCACGCCTGCTTATGTGTCTACCCTAAATTCTATTTTTTTAAATGCTCGCACACTGTGTACTTCTCAAACCCCTCACGTTTTGGCAACCGGTCGAGATCGATTCTCTACACTCGACCATCTGCATCGGGAGGTACTCGCAGGAGATGAAGTAATGGTGCACGGCATAACATACACTTCTGTATCTCCCTACTGCTATTATGGCTGTAGGATCGTTAGAACGGTGTAACATATTCCAGAGTCTGATGCTTAGTCACGCATCGAGCTACTGAGTCCACCACTTTATGCCAGCAATCGCAATTCTTTAGACTATGCCCTACAAGCTTTCAGCCGCATTATCGAGCCACTCTGCCGATGTACGCCATTGTTCATCCTACCCTATCCGTGAAGATCTGACAGGTCCTCAGGTTCGCGCAGTGGTGTCACCGACCGATGATCTGGTTTTATCCGCTTCGCGCGATTCCACTGCAATAACCTGGCTAAGAAATTCACCCTCATCGTTTTCTCCCTCTTCTATCCTCAGATCAGGTTCCAGGTTCGTAAATGCAGTGGGGTATCTTCCCCCAACCGCGGAAGCACCACAGGGTCAGTTCTGTCAGGAAAAGACAGCATAATAGGTGTTCATTTCGGTTTTCGTGTTAGGTTATGCTGTCGTTGGAGGGCAAGACATGGTTATCAACATCTTTGTGATTGATTCGTCTAATAAAGAGGACCCAGAATATTCTTTAGTCGGACACACAGACAATGTCTGTGCCATCCATGTAGGCCCAACCGGTATCATAATCTCTGGATCGTGGGACAAGTGAGTGTCTTTCGTTTTACCAACCAGAAATGGATAATATTGGTAAGACAGAACTGCCAAAGTCTGGAAGGACTTCACACTGCAATACGATCTCAAGGGACATCAACAATCCGTCTGGGCTGTACTTGCTTTGGAGGATTCACATTTTTTGACAGGTCTGCGGGATCTGCGCCTCATCGCGAATGCTTCTAACGTTCGATTATAGCATCAGCGGATAAAACCATTAAATTTTGGATACAGAATAAAGTGATACATACATATGAAGGTCACCGTGACGCAGTCCGTGGACTAGCGTTAGTACCCGATCTCGGTTTCGCATCCTGCTCCAATGACAGGTGGGATGACTGTATGTTTTCTCTAGAGTATGTTTTGATGGCGACTTGCAGTGAAGTTCGAGTATGGGCTATAGGTGGCGATCTGATTTACACGTTGTCGGGGCACACTTCCTTCGTATACAGCCTATCGGTCTTGCCCAGCGGCGATCTGGTTTCCGCTGGAGAAGATCGCTCTGTGCGGGTATGGCGTGGTACGGTGTATTTGCTCTTCAATCTGCAAGATTTGTACATTAATGTTTATGATTACTTCAGATGGAGAATGTGTACAAGTTATAATGCACCCGGCCATATCTGTGTGGTCCGTGTCCGCCATGCCGAATGGTGACATTGTTAGTGGATGTAGCGACGGTGTTGTTCGAGTTTTTAGCAACTCAGAAGATCGCTGGGCTAGTGAGGGTGACCGGAAGGCTTTCGAGGATCAAGTTTCCAGCCAAACACTTCCGTCGCAACAAGTTGGCGATCTAAAGAAAACTGACTTACCCGGCCCAGAAGCGTTAGTATCTCCAGGTAGTCTATCCAACCTGTTTACTGCTCAGTAGTGCTGAAGAACGAGACTAGGGAAAAAGGCAGGAGAGGTTAAGATGATTCGAATCGGGGATACTGTGGAAGCTCACCAGGTGAATCACATCTAGTTGACAAACCTCGGCAAGCTAAACTGTTGAAAGTGGGATATAATCTCTTCGGGTTGGCAGAAGATCGGTGAAGTTGTTGACGCAGTTGGCTCTGGCCGTAAACAACTCTACAACGGTAAAGAATATGATTATGTGTTCGATGTGGACGTGCAAGAGGGCGCACCTCCATTGAAACTCCCTTATAATGTCTCTGGTGAGTTAATCGTATGATGGATCCGACGAGTCTGTTTATACGCCCCTAGAAAACCCTTACATGGCTGCACAACGTTTTCTACAACAAAATGACATCTCGATGAGTTACATGGATGAAGTCGTAAGGTTCATCGAAAAGAATACGGCAGGAGTAGACTTGGGAGGTGGTAATGACTACGTGGATCCATACACAGGTCAGTTTTCAAGCTAAAACAGGGCTGGCGCGTAAATTTGTTAAATTGTTAACCCTCCTAGGATCATCGAGATATCAACCTTCGACGAGACCTCCGCCGGTGGCTGTGTCTACATCTACATCCGTGGACCCCTACACTGGCGCATCCCGTTACTCCGGTAACTTGCCGAGCCCTTCTCCAGCCACTCAGACTGTTCAAACGAATATTCTTCCTTTCGTTCGTTTGCTTTACCTGGGTAATTTATTTGCTCTAATACCAGTTGTTTTTCAGAGAATTCTTGTGACTTTCAGACAATCTAATATACCATCCATGAAGGCGAAACTGTATCAATTCAACGACGCCCTTCGCAATGAAACTGTGAGCGTCCGTCACGTTCTTTTTGTATTGCTGGCCATAATATTCTCTTCATAGGCAACGGCAGCTTGTGCGATGTCCGCCCAGGAGCAAGTAATGATCGAAGATGTACTTTTGTTCCTCTCAAAAATTGCTTCAAACCCGGCGTCACCCACTTCTGGTTCTCCTGGTCCTCTTAGTGGGTCGCACTTTAAAGCGATCTTGTCAATCCTGAATCGGTGGCCAGCTGGTCAGAGGTTCCCTGGTGCGTGGTGCCTTGAAGAGTTTGAATTACATTGACATACCACTGGTAGTAATGGACCTTACCCGTTTGGTAGTTGCGTACTGCGCAAACGCACCAACTGCTCTTGGAAATCGCGAGAAATTCTTTGACTGTCTATTTAATGCACTAGATTGGTCGTCTGTTACATCATGCAAAGGCCCAATGTTAAAGCCCCAAGAGACGGATGTGTTACTAATGCTACGCACTATCACTAATTGTTTTCAAGAAGGTACTCCGTTGAACGACGGACGATGGGTTCAACGAGTGAGGTGATTTTTTTCCTCAGAATTTTTGACTAATTCTGCCAGATATTTGAGTCACTATCTCAGGCACCATATCATTTCCTCACGAAACCACATCGAGTGGCGCTGACATCGGCATTGTTTAAGTTAGTCTTTCTCATATGGAAATTGATATGACTCGAAAATAACGTTTCATAGCTTTTCATGCATTCATCTGGTAGAATCTGCTAGCACGGAGGCACGCGACCAGTGTCTTACCCTCCTTTTCAAGGTTAGATCCACATCTTGCGCGGTCGTTTTACTAACCGATTTCAGGTGCTCAGATTGGAGAAAGAGGATGCCGAGGTAGCGTATCGAGCATCCGTCGCGCTTGGGAACATTGTGTGTTTATATCCTATCATGCGAGATAAATATTGATGATATCCTGATTAGCTTTACGAGTCCCGAAATCGAGGCACGGTACCGAATTTGAAGTCTGCACAAGTGGCGGAACTGCACGAAGTCATGGGCATACTCGGGTCCAACTTTAGTGACGGGCGGATTAGGAGCGTCGTCCAGGAAATTAGCTCGCTACTAGTAGTCCCATGATTGGTACTTAGACTGACAGGGCTCTTCAACCGGGTCCGCAATTTTCATCATCGTCTCATCTCGAGACCTTTGAAGGGGTGATAGACACGAACTCCCACGCGGATGCTGCACTCTGACAATCCGACTCTGTTCCATCCCTACTGAAGCTGCTCCGTTCCGATGCCGCCCCAGTTCCGTGTGTACATCGTGCGACACGGTGAAACAGAATGGAACAAGACGCGCAGAATACAGGGCCATTTAGATGTTCCACTCAATGAGACCGGTCTAATACAGGCGATGTTGGCGGCTGAGACTCTGAAGGATGTCCCATTTATGAGGGCATTCAGCAGCGATCTTCAGAGGGCATCCAAGGTAAGAACACCAATGACACCGCACTGTCGATCCCTGATAAAGCCGCGTTATTTCCAGACCGCAGAGTGCATTCTCGAATACCACCCTGATGTAATTTTGGAATTGGACGTATTGATACGGGAACGAGTAAGTGACGATCCATTCATCCGTGATGTTTGAGCTTATCATAGCGCGATAGTACCTCGGAGAATTGCAGGGGGAGATTGCACCATCAAAGAAATCAGCACCGTCGATGGAGACAACTCCTGATCTTATGAAGAGATGTCTGACTTGGTATTCGACGTCAATCTTGGAATATATGAATGAGGTAGTCGAGGCAGGTCTACCTATAGAAGAGCCGTTCAATATCCTCGTGGTCTCCCACGGCGCCTGGATCGCAGCCCTCCTTTCCGGGCTGCGGGCACACGGGGCGGTGGTGTGTCCTCAGGATGTTGAGTTCGGTCGCTGCTTAAACACGGGTGTGTCGATCATCGATTACACAGTGATACCAAGTGGAACAGAGCTGGCTTTGGTAGGAACCCTGGTCCAGTATTCGGGGGTACAACATCTTGTACACGAAGGCATGGATATCCAAAAAGTAAATGCAGATGTATTGGAGGGGAGGAAGAAACATTGAAGCACATCGTTATGCATAATTTCGGTGTTCTACCTACGTTTATGTCAACGGAATATTATTGTACGATCATGTTCATGTTTCCAGCTACCTCTTGTCAAGCAACTACGGTCTACAGGATCGTACGTCACATCTCCAGACTACTACCTATTGAAAAATTCGATGCCTTGGCTCTCACCTGCTAATACAGAGATACCGCAGTTAGCGGAGCGGCATATAGGATCAATGTCGACAAGGACCGACTCTCCCTACGACATCAATGTATCCCCTTGAAGCTCTTCAAATTTTTTCCTTGCCATTCTAATGTTTATCTTGATTGCTGCGGTTTCTGTCTGGCTACTTAGCAATAAAATTATTGTTTTGATTAGACTTTTCGTACCGATAACTGGATTATGAACCACGACCAAGACGTAAGTATTCTTTGTCATTTCATCCAAAACCGCCCTGAATTCTGCGAGTTCCATCTCCAAGGAATGGAATTCCTCGCGTAATCGAGAACATGATTGTTTGAAAACTTTGATCAACTCGGAAGTGCGTTCGTAGCGTTTTGGATCTAATGAGTGGGTATCTATAGCATCGGGCGCATCGGAGCTCGAGGATGTAGCGATAACCAGAAAAGTAGCACGCTCAAAGAGGATGACCTCCGTCGCGCTGCAAGCCTCTGCGAATATTCGCAAATGTTTATTGAGGTTTCGAGAGTTGGGTATCAATGTGTTGACAATACTCGACCAAGCCTGTGGTACAACAGCATTAGACACGACTCGTGCAAGAGAGAGGGAGGGAGCTCGATTGCCTTGTACAAAGTTTCGTCGTAAATGCTTGTCCCGAGGACTTTGACGGGGAAATCACTACTTTCCTTCTCCAATTCCGCGGCTTTTCGCTGAAAGACGGAACGTCGTTCGCCTTCGCGAACTAGGTCCATCTTGTGGACAAGAAGGAATACGCTTGCATCGTGGCTAAATTGGGACAAACCCTCTAGACAGTCGCGGTAGTACTCTAGGTCTTTGGCCATTTCGCGACTTTCGACGTCAAAGACGTAGATCATGACACCCGCATGTGAGAAGATGGTGGAGCGCTGAGTGGAAAGATAGGAATCCATGAACGCATCTTGACCGCCGCAATCCCACAGGTTGAGGATGAGGTCGCCAAGGAACCGAACGTGATTCTGCTCAACGTCGATGGTAGCGCCCAACCTGGATGTCAGGGACGCCGGATTATTCGAACTATTTGAATTGTCAACGAGCGGTGTGATTGACGCGTGGTTTTGGCTCACAAGATCATGGAACGCATGGAGGTCTTTCCACTGCCAGAAGCGCCCATCAAGAGAACCTTGAGACAAGGTGCCGTCAGACGTATACATGGATGAAGAGCGACCGTGGACGGGCACCTTTTTCTTCATGTTGTCGTCAAGACCGTGGTGTGATGCGATGACGTTGAGTTTGACAATGGAATCGACGATATCGTACACGTAAAATTACAATCACAATTTGTTCCGCGTCTACAAAAACGAGCCTCCAGACCATCTCTTGCAGTGCGCTGCCATTTCTACCGCCGCTAAGCCCCAGTCCTCTCCGTGATTGTGGCCCTTTACTTCCCCTCTGCCGATGCCTGCACGCTCCAGCGCCTGGTCGTCGTCGAGGGCCGTCAAAACGCCAAAAATCACCGGGGTGCCCGTGTCCAGCTGCACCCTCATGAGACCATGTGAAACGCTGTCACAGATGTACTCAAAATGCATAGTGGCACCCTTGATGAGAACACCGATCGCGATGACTGCATCAAAAGGGGTATTGGGTAGTTCGGCGGTCGTGGACGAGGTGGTGGGCCCTCCAAGATGGAGGCCGAGGAGGTCTGGAGCAGAGGTCCCTGCTTGTATGCGAGAGCCTGCGATGACTCTAATCCAAAGGTCATCGTACCAGATGGAGTAAGATGAGAACGACACACTTGGAGCATGCGAGGGGGAGCTCGTAGCTGCCCGGAACGGACTGCACGACGATGTTGGTATCTTTGACACCGCACTCCTTGAGCTTCGCGATCGCCCCGTCGACGAGGGCCTCGATGACTAGTTTGTTCCATCTGGCGTGCACAATGGCGATGCGGAGGGATGAACCATCGTGTCGACCGGCAGAGGGACCCTTGATGGAGCTCATTGTCGCTTGGTATGTGGGAATTGGGACATGGTGTAGCTTTTTTTTCCGGCCGGCTCCTATTTCTCGTACTTGTATACCACCCGATGGAAGGAAACAATAATATTGCTGGTACGCCTAGACCAGTCAAACTTGGGTCTTTGGCTGAACTTTATAGCGACGTATACTCTGATTTATCGTTTTCTCAAGCAGCAATCCCAGAATAAGGCTGCAGAGTCGGTCAAAAAGGCAGCCAAAGCTTTTGTCGTCCTTCGCGATGACGTAGAGCAAGAGGGTCCATCGCTCGAGGACATCATCAAGGAATGGAAAGCAAAAGTAAATACCAAATCGTAAGTAAGGCTTGTTCTGGTTCCATGGGACGTGTCAGTCACGCGAGCATCAGTGAAGATGCGGACTGTATGTATGCGCAGCCATTTTTCTGTCGTCACGACTAACTTGCTACACCAGCCACGTCTGAGGAGTCGGAGTCATCGGATGGTAAGAAGACTTGTGTCGGGCTTGCCATTTTCAAACTGTATAACCAGATTCCTCGTCGGATTCAGAAGACAGTTCACATTTCGATTCCAAGTAGGTGCTAGGCTTGGCTCATCCGTGTATGTGCCATGCATTGACTCGAGCTAGTTCAGAAGATACCAATACCTCGGGTGGGTTCGCATCATCGGGTGATCATATCATGTCTCATCGTCTTCAGATTCCGAGAGTGAGGATGACACCAGTGACAATGACGATTCCAATGATAGTTCTGACGACTCGGACTTGGACACGCTAGCCAAGAAGTTGAAATCGTCTCAGAAAAAAGTCACTGAAAGTGATACGAGCGCGACGTTGTCATCGGGTCTGCTGTGCTACCCATTTTACTTTCTCTGGCCTCACCGAAGTTCTAGCCGCAGAGAATTCTCAAGAGTCGAACATTCAGACGAAAAAGTCGGCGACGAATACAGCCAAAACGACCAATGATAAGAAAAAGGCCCAGTCGGACAGTTCAGATTCGGAGGACTCGAATTCAGACAATTCTGCGTCTTCCGATGCTGACTCGACTTCTAGCAGCTCTGCTTCTTCCAGCGACTCGGATTCAAGCGACGGAGACGGAGCAGACGTGAAGCAGAAGGCGCCGAAAAATACCATCAAGGCCAAGAGTTCGAGCCCTTCAGAATCAAGCTCGGAATCTGATGAAGAATCGGATTCGGAAGCAGAAGATGTACATGTTACAAAAAGACGTAAAACCTCGAACGAAGGCTCTGCAGTCGCGACTGCTTTTGCACAACCAGATGTAGAGGCATCACAGAAAAAAGAAAAACCACCTCCACGTGTAAAAGAACGCTTCCAGCGGATCAAAATTCAGAGCATACAACCCGAGCTACTACTGAATAATGGTTTCGAGGCCAGAGTACGTGATAGCCTGATTGTTGCAAAGGCACCTCGATGAACAGTGACAGGGCGGGACAAGGAATGACTATGGCGAGCGTGCACATCGCGACCTCATCGTAACCCGCGGTGCTGGGTTCCGTAAAGAGAAGAACAAGAAAAAGCGGGGCTCATACCGAGGCGGAGAGATCACTGTAAGTGGAAATTTCGACTGCTGGTCCGCCTTGCGAGTTCCTCGTTGTCTTGACAGATGGAAAACCATAGCATCAAGTTTAACTTTTGAAGCCGCATTTCGGAGTGTTCAATTCCCGGAGACAATGTTCCCAATATGGTTTCGCACAGGTTCAAAAAGTATATTTCCTGAACTTGTGTAACACTGACTAGACTGGTTTTGATTACATTAAAATTTGAAAATACCAGCGGTCCGAGTGTAAAGGTGGCACTGTGCCACATCGATGGGCGCTCATGAGCGGATCAGCGGAACGAACTTGATGTTAAGGTCCGGATCATGCCGCATCCAACAGACGCACCCATTGAATCGTGATCCACGGAGGCGGTTCCGTTTCGTCCATTGGGCTGTTCTCCTGGGGCACAGCCAAAACTTGGTCAGGACGTGATTCGCATCGGAAAATGACTTTGGGCCAATAGTACTGGCTGTGTGGCAGGACTTTGATCGACGCCGTTCCGTCGGATTTCTGCAAGACGGATTTTACAAAGGCGGGCATCTGAAAGGGATGAATGCAGAGAAGGAAGCGACAATCGTAAAGGACTTGGATGGGATCGGTTGGTAGGTCGGAAGAGATGGCGGCTTTGAGCTGTTCGGTGAGATCAATGGACAGACTGGTGGAGGAGCCAGCACCCTGCTGTGGATTTTTGGAAAAGGGTGGCGTTCGGGAAGCCAGCCAGCAAAAACGTTGCTCAGGGTCAAGAGACGAATGTAGACGTTGATTTCCAACTCGAAGTGATTTGTTTGGACTAAAAATGGCCGGTGACCAGAGCACGCCTGCACCTGCAGTAAATTTTTTTATCTGTGGGGAAAGTGGGTCCGATGGCGGCCATAAGGCACGTACGACGCGAAGGATGCTGGTGTGGCGCCTGTTGGCATCTGCACGGAGAGAGCCCCAAGGGTGAAACGAAATATAGCGTAATACACGCAGAACGAGAGCGTGGCGAACGTCAGGGTCAGTGATGTCGCGCAACTTTGCGGACGAAAGGAGGATTGTACCGGGTGGAGAAGGGAGAACGAGTTGAGCGAGATGATGTGTTACTGTCGCCGAAAGGGGGGTTAGGTCGGCACGCGAGAAGGAGATATGGAAGCATGCCTTGTTGATCGATGAGCTGCGTTCTCGTCGCGAGTTTGGTGACGGCAGCGTACAGCCGTTGCTTTTCGCCAACGACGTCGGAGGCAATAGATTGCAACATTGAGGAAGCGTGCCTAATCCTGTCGAAGGAAAGGGAAGCAGTGGGTGGCAAAGGAATTGGTTGAGAGAATGGAGGATCGTCACGGAGGCAGTGGCGGATGGTGTTGCGCAAAGTGATGTGTGGCTGGAGGTTTGACGGATCGTTGATGTAGTGCAAATGATGGGCGTGACATGTAGCAAGGATCCTATCCTAGAAGACAATCGGGATGAGAAGCAGGAAAGAAAGAGAAAGAGGGACCTTTGGAAACGGGAGGAGGGGGCGTATGATGAAGGCGCGGAGACCTCGGTGACC
Organism: Solioccasus polychromus; assembly: GCA_038090335.1. Taxonomy (NCBI): domain Eukaryota; kingdom Fungi; phylum Basidiomycota; class Agaricomycetes; order Boletales; family Boletaceae; genus Solioccasus; species Solioccasus polychromus. The sequence continues at coordinate 24,071 of JBBPMM010000128.1, read as the reverse complement.
GAGAAAGGCGAAACCAGAGCCCATGCCCCAGCGACGCAAGGGACGCATGCCGGCAGCACCTAGAAGGGAAGAGCCGAGAGCGAGACGCATGATGGCGGTCTCGAGCTGGTCATCTGCGTGGTGGGCGAGGGCGATGACTGAGACGCGGGCGCAGGTGAGCTCGCGGAAGAGGACGAGGTAACGAGCATCGCGGGCGGTGCGTTCGATGGGGGCGCCGGGATGAGGGAGTGGTGGGAAAGGATGGACGCCCCAGGGTACGCGGGCATCGTGGTGAGGGATGCCGAGAATGTGGGCATTTTGAGCTGCGGTTGCAGCCATGTGGGGAGACGCGGGCTGGAGGTCGTGACGGACATGGATGGAAAGGAGCGCAGAAGGGGGAAATATCTGACGGAGGAGAAAGAGAAGACAGGTCGAGTCGGGACCGGCAGAGTTGGCGACTGCAACTACCGGGAAAACACACCGACCGAGGGCAGCTGAAAACTCGCTGAGCGTAATTGGCAAAGCCATGGCTGTGATCTGTATAAATATAAGAAATATAAGCATGTACGTATAACCACCCCCCAAAATCCAACGAGATGGCAGCAACCTACGCCAGCGAGGCCCTTGGGATCGAGTCCCTCCCCGCCGCCATTGTGTTCGTCATCCTCTATGTTCCCCTCCTGGTCTTGTACCTCTCCAAGACGATCCGTCGTCCCATCTACGTCTACATCATCCTCACCCTCTTCTGTTCCCGTACTCTTATTTTCCTTCTTTCTTCTTTCTTCCGCTCAGAGTCGTGCAGTGCGCGTTACTGCGTTTGTCCTCCGTGCCGTGCTCAGCCGCGTCGAGTCCGACGCCAACAATGTCCACGTGATCGTTGCTTATGAAATTATCTACAACACTGGCTTCTTCGGACTGCTCTACTCGACGTACACGCTCCTCGCCGACCGGTGCGTCCCCGTCCCGGCGGTCGTTCTCTGCTGACCCCCCCGTCCACAGCGTCGCCCTCGCGAAAAACCCCCCCGATGACCCTCTCTCCCGCTTCATTCTCCGCCTCGTCCGCCTGCGCGTCCTCTTCCGCCTTTTGCTCCTCGCCGCCGTCGCCATCGGCATCACCGGCGCCATTGACAGCAGTCTCGGCACGACCCCCTCCACTTTAAGTACCGGGACGACCCTCCGCAGAACCGCCATTTACATCTTTCTCGTCTGCTCCATCCTCGTCCTCATCCTCACTGCCTTCCTCGCCCGCATCGAGTTCTCAGGTATGCCTCCTCTCCCTTTTTTTTCCCTCCTCCTCATCCCTCCCCCCTACAGAAGGCAGCTATCGCTCTTCCAGCCGCAAGATTGGTTCCACTTATGGCGTCTACATTCTCTTCGTCATCTCGCTTCTCCTCGTCGTCCGTGAGGCCTTTTTCACTGCGACGGCCACCAATCCCACCGAACAGGACAAGGAGCAGATCTGGTATCCCCTCTCTGTCGTCACAGAGTACATTGCCGTCGTCTTGTTTGCCGTGCCTGGCCTCGTGCCTGATGCTTTCAACGAGTCCTAGCTGTACACTTCTCGTCTAGTACCATTATACCCTAGTCTCTCTCTTTCTCTCTTTCCCTGTCGTAGGTCTTTGTCGTGTTGCAATCCATGTTCTGTGCTGTGGCGGAGGTCGGACCACTTCTTGTTCCATCTCTTTCATCATGGCCACTCACAAAATATCACCCCCTCCCGTCCCCGTGTCCCCTCCATCTGGCGTTCGTCGCCATCATACCATCACCGCCGCATCTCGCACTGCGAGGGCTGGTGCGCGTGCCACCATATCCGAAGAGACCCAGGATCAGCAGCTCTGGAACGACGATGAACCCGTCGACGAAGACTGGGTTGGCGGCGTCGGCGCTGTTGGTGAAAAGACCTCCCTCCACAGGCAGAGCTCCCTCCCAACAAACTCTAAAAGAGGTGCGCCCTCGTCCTTGTTCCGTCCTCATCTCTCCCTTACTCTATCTTCTTCCAGCTTTCCGCGTCCAGACGATGAGGCAGTCGGGCACCTCCACCCCGCGAACTATGAATAGTTTATCTGCCATCGCCGGTCATGACGGCGACGAGGAGGACTGGGAGCGAGAAATGCGCGGCTTTAACGACGATCAAGAGGTGTGCATCTTGCGCTTAATAATACCCTTCCCTTGCTCACTCTCTCCCAGCACAACATGCCCAACCCAGATCACCAGCAGCTCCAGGACCAGACTAATCCATCTCCCCTCTCCCCTCACTTTGCAACTGCTCATGTTCCCTCTCCTCCCCCGCCCACCTCCGGCGTCCGTCGTCACCAGAGTCTCACCTATGGCGCACAGAGACAAATCCCCACTTCCGGCCTCAAACGTGCTGGTACGCTGCAGCAAACAGGTTCCCGTCATGCCTCTGCCGTAGGTCAGGCGCCGAGCCCCCCCAACCCAGAAGAGGATGAATATAGCGAAGAGAAGGAACTCGTCAATCCATATGACGACGAGTCCTACTTCTCGCCTCGCTCCCCACCCTCAACCCAGCAGCAAGTTGCCAGTCAGGGTCCATCCCAATACCCCACGAGTCCAGTTGGGCGCGCTTCCCCATGGGGCACTCCCGGAGGTGCCGATTGGCGCACATCTGGTGCATTTTCGGGTTCGACTGTCGACGATGTCGCCCGTGCATTGTCTACCATGGAACTCAACAATGCCAATCAACTCTACTCGAACAATGCTGCATTCCAGGGCGCTCAGTCAACCCATCCTCCCCGCTTCAACCAAGCCCCTCCGCTCTCACCAGGAAACGCTATCCATGGCGGCAGCGGAAATTCGCGAAAGCTTCAGTTGAACACTGACATGGAAGGCCGCAAGACACCAACCGGGCAGCAGTCGGTATGTATTTCATTCGGGAATACACCGGATTCCTGATAACGGTGGTCACAGCGCGGACCTACGAACGACGGCGCGTGGGAGCAAAGAGAGAAACGTCTCGCAGAGCGCACTTCCAACTCAAATCTCAATTATGGCTATAGCCAAGGCCAAAAGGGCAATGTTCCCAGCGTCCCACCCATACCGCCCCAATATCTCAACCAGATGGGTGGGATGCAGGCGCCCCGCATGGGCTTCCAACAAAGCCAGATACAGCAGTCCCAGGCTGACAGTAATTTACAATCGCTTACCGGCTTCCTCAGTTCGCCAGTCGATCTTCCGACCCTGATAGCTACCAAGGGATATAACCCTCAGCACTTTGATATTAGACCGCAATTTGTTGGTGACGTTCTTCTAGATATGCGAGGCGCGCAAGCTATAATCCCTTTTCAGGCACGGTACTTTGTCATCAAATCATACACCGAAGATGACGTGCACAAGTCCCTGAAGTATGAAATTTGGAGCTCTACCGATCCGGGAAATAAGCGCCTTGACAAGGCATTCAAGGAGTGTGCTGGAAGAGGTCCGATCTACCTCTTCTTTAGCGTCAACGCCAGGTGACTGTCGTGCCGATCGTCCATCGTTTTTGGTTCCCTGACGTCAATTACAGCGGCCACTTTTGCGGGATGGCAGAAATGCTGACCCCTGTACGCTATTTTCTCTTCCCATCTTTGCAACACTCACGCCGTCTTGTAGGTAGATTACACACGAAGTAGTACTGTCTGGGCATCAGACAAGTGGAAAGGCGTCTTTAAAGTTCGATGGGTATTCGTTCGCGATATTCCCAATGCAAACCTTCGCCACATTCGTTTAAAGTTTGTCCTCGTCGACTCTCTTTGGAGCGTTACTTACCATCATACGTAGCAACACTGCCGAGCGCAAACCCGTTACCAACTCTCGTGACACTCAGGAGCTCATGCCGGATGCTGGGCAAGAAATGCTCCGTATCTTCCACACACATCCGGCAAGGACGTCGCTCTTGCAAGATTTTGCATTTTACGAAGTACGTCCATGGCATGTCCAGCGCTCGCAAACACTGAATCCTCGAAAAAAGCTACAGGCAATGCAAAAAATGCAAACCCAGCAACCGGCAGGGTCCGGCAGCGGATCTGATGCTTCGACTCCCCAGTCTCAGTCCCCGACTCCACAACATCAACAACCCATGTACGCGATGGCCAACATGGGAAATCCAGCCGCATTGTACGGCGCTATGTCGCCGGGCATGGCAGCCTCAATGACTCCTGCGATGTTGCAGATGCAGATGCAGATGGGTATGATGAATCAATCCTTTATTGCGCAAACGCCGGCCATGCACCAAAGTATCATGCGACACCCCAGTCCAGGTCCCACTGGAGGACAAAATTACATGAATATGGGTGGGGTACCGTTTTGAACAAAATGCGACTGGTAACGAGCGTGAAAACGTACTGATGACGATGAATATAGATTATTATTCTGTTCAAGTTGGCACCTTTTTTTTTTCCTCTTTGCTCCAATCTGTCACATCTTTTCCCATCTGTTCTATCGGCTCTACCTCCGTGTAACATGTTACCCACTGTCCTGTTCAGATTCACACTGCAGCCATGGACGTGTTCAATGGACTTGGGATATCCACTTGTTTGTTACGTTGTAATTGTTTCCGCCTTTGCACACTTCTCTACTGTAGTCATTCGCGATACAAAGAACTACTTGAACGAGAGCTAGGAGCACGGGATTGGATCGTACGAGCGGAAACGGCTGCGGCAGCAGAAGATGGATCGTTGATATCGCTCCTGGATGGGACACTCTAACCCTGCGGAACGTAACACTGCCTGCGTCCACGTCCCAAAACGGTCCTCTATCTTTGTCAATTCCGGAAAAACCTCGAGAGGGTGCAGGACGTGCGTCCTGTCAAGGAAAGCTATTCCGAGTTTTTGCATCATCACGTATCCCAGGGCGCTCGCGCGTGAGGTGCGCGTGAGCGTAACGGAGACGTGTTATGACGGGCGAAACGCCGGTCAGAAAACTTGGCGGGCATGGTCGAGATCGGGCCAAAGTTGACCACGCCTGCGCCAACCGAAACGACATGGGGAGCGCTGCTACCTCGAGACGCTCGGAACCGGCGCTGAGGACGAGCTCGTGTACAAGCTCGATCGTCGTGAGATCCAGGACGACGACAAGGTACGTCTCGCGTATCGGTCGTTCCATTGACAGGCCGCCAAAGAGGCCCGTCGCGTGGACCCCGGTGCATGGCTGCCTGGGGTTGTGAGACCAAACGTGGTGACGGCAGCGCTTCTGGTGTTCTCGATCGGAGCGTCATTGCAGAAGCTACATTCCCGAACACCGTGTGGAGCAGCGCATTCATCCACAGCGAAGTACATTATCGCCACGTCCGTCTCGCCGACATAGTGGGCGGCGTTTCCTGATGGACACCAGGAGCTTTGGGAAGCCCATCGCCAGCGTATGCGCCACAGCATTCGTTGCGCTCTTCCCATCGGCGCTGATGACGCTCACAATAGCACCTTGAGCGTAAAGGCCGGCAAGGGCGGCCGTGAGGGCGTGGGTCATGGTTTCGAGCGCAGGTCCAAGTCAGGCGCGCCTTTGGGAGTGCGCTCAATACTTGGGATCGAACGCGTCAGTGTCGATAAGAATGGCATTGCAAGATCCGTCGGTGGCGATAGTGTGTTTGAGGAAGCAAAGTGCTTCGCACTTGGTACCGCTGGAGAGGCTGAGAATATTCCCAGGATGCCGCCATCGCTAATCGCCATCGCCGTATTTGGACGGGAAGCGGCGCTCGAGCGTCTATTGGACAAGAGGTCGGGCTCAGACTCGAGGCGAGCACGGCTATCCTGTGCAGCTCGGAGTGAAGCGAGCAGCGGATCGCTAGCGGTGGGGATCATGCATATGCGGTGGTAGTGCCGAGACTAGTCATGACAGGGACTGATGCCTTGCGGGCATGTGAATGCGATCATGGCCAACGAGACATTGACGCTGGTGAAGAAGACGCCAGTGCTCGCGGCGATACGGACCCGTTTCGCGATGTGAGGTGCTTGCTAGGGATGTCAAGGATCTGAGGTGCAGAACTTTCCGACGGCGGGGGATGGAGTATGTCAAGGGGTTCTTGCGCACGATTTGGGCGTACGTTTCAATGTCTACGAGGCAGAGCGGATGGCCTCGGCTGGTGCAGACATGAGACTGACGACGGTCCCTGTGCGCAGACCGCGCTGAGCCCCGACAACCGTGTCGAACAAGATGTGGCGCGGCGGGTGTACCCGTCGGTGTCGATTGCGACGTCCGACGACGCGCGGTAGTACGATGATCTCGCGCGCGCAGAAAGTGGGTGTCCTATGCTCGCCGATTTGATTAGCCCAAGTATCGGTACATAGTCACAAACAAGATCCACACTTATCGACTCCACCATGGCCCTCCTTTCAGACCGTCAGAGAGAAGAATTGTGCGTGCCAGTCGAGACGCATGAGCTAAATAACCCATCGTCGCAGGCACAAATCCATGCTCGAGTATCTCCACGCCAGCAACTTCATTGGCGCGTACAACGCTCTCAAGGACGACTCGGGCATCGAATACACGCCTGACCCAAAGGCAAAGTATGCTGGCCTCCTGGAGAAGAAATGGACCAGCGTCATCCGTCTCCAGAAGAAGGTGCCTCCCTCGTTCTCTCGTCCTCATCGTCGTTGAGCTCTCCCCTCGCATCCAGATCATGGACCTCGAGACGCGAAACGCCTCTCTCCAGGAGGAGCTCTCGCTCGCTCCGTCAAAGCGTGCCGCAATGCAGGCCGATTGGGTCCCCCGTGCACCCGCAGCACACGTTCTGACGGGCCACCGACAGAGCATAACGCGCGTCGCTTTCCATCCACAGTACTCGCTACTCGCCTCCGCTAGCGAAGACGCTACCGTCAAAATCTGGGACTGGGAAACGGGTGATTTCGAGAGAACATTGAAGGGTCATCAAAAGGGGGTCAACGATGTCGAGTTCGACCACAAGGGTCATCTGTTGGGTGAGTGCGGGTCGACGATTCGGTGGCGACCGTTCTCATGATGGGAGCAATCAAGTAACGTGCTCCTCTGATCTCTTCATCAAGATTTGGGATTCCCAGAACGAGTGGAAAAACATCAAGACCCTGACCGGTCACGATCATGCCGTTTCTTCTGCACGTTTCCTGCCCGGGGATCAGTTCATCGTCAGTGCAAGCTGGGACAATTCAATCAGGATATTCGATGTCGCTTCAGCGTGAGTCTGGTCCGCGACGTTGGCAGCAACGCTTACAGGCTAGTACCAAGGCATCTCGTGCGGACGATCAACGGTCATACCGATTGGGTTCGCTACGTCGTTCCATCCGACGATGGTCGGCTGTTGGCCAGTGCTTCCAAGGATCAGGTAGCATCTCTCACCACTCGCTTTCGTTTTTGCTGAGGCACGACAGACTGCTCGACTCTGGGACCCACTCACGGGCGAACAAAAGATGGAGCTTCGGGGGCACGAACACCAGGTCGAGGTCGTCGTTTTCGCTCCGGTTGCATCGTACGCTGCCATTCGCGAGCTTGCGGGTCTCCCGGTTCGTTTACGCGGTATTTTACTGGCATATCTCACACTGTACTCAGAACACGGATCGGACAAAGAAGCCGGCCGCATATGTCGCCACGGGTTCGAGAGACAAGACAATCAAACTCTGGGACACGCAGAGCGGTCAGGTGTTGAAAAACCTCGTAAAAGCGCCCGTCGACATGGCATGGAAACGCGACTGACGTCTTTCCTTAGGCTGGACATGACAACTGGGTTCGAGCCCTCGTCTTCCATCCGTCGGGGAAGCTGTTGCTTTCGGCCTCTGACGACAAGACGATACGCATATGGGAATTGTCGACGGGCAGATGCATGAAGACTGTCGAGGCACACACGCATTTTGTTGCTACGATCGCCTGGGGACGGCAAAGGGTGTCCGTGAGCTCAAACGGCATGGAAGGGGCTGAATCCAAGGTTGGCGAGCCTGAGAAGCTGGTCAATGTCGTGGCATCGGCCGGCGTTGACCAAATGGTGAAAATCTGGCTGCCATGACCCAGCATGACGTTCGTTACGACAACTTAGCTTTCATACTACATAATCGTATCATAATGAGCTGGCATGGCCGTGTGAAAACGCCCGCTCCCTTTCAACCACTACCGTCGATGGCGCCCCACTCGTCGTCGCCATCGTCGTCGTCGTCGGCGTCGGGCGCAACGACCTCTGTTCAAGTCGGTATGTGCTTGCCGTTGCCCCCGCCCTCGCCGACTCACCTTGTTCTGCAGCGGTGCGCATTCGACCCACGACTTCTGCGGACCTCGCGTCGATTCCCGCCCGCTTTCAGAGAACAGTCGTTCATGCGTCCACCTCCACCACCGTTGCCGTCGACGCCGTCTCTGTCGCACCTACCTCCTCTGGCTCAGCAACGGCACTGTCTTCCCCGTCCACGCCCGGGAAAAAACAGGTCTTCACTTTCGACCAGGTCCACTCTCCAAATACCACGCAGCATGCGCTCTTTACAGGGACGGCCCTGCCCCTCATTTCGCGTTTTCTCGAGGGTTTTAATTGCACCGTTCTCGCTTACGGCCAAACCAGTAGCGGCAAGACTTTTACCATGACGGGCATCGATTTGGATGCCAATCCTTCTGATCCAAACAATGGAATGGGCATTATACCGCGCGCCGTCTCAACCATATTCTCTCACGCAAAGAAACTCAAGGACGAACGTGGCGGGTCGTGGAATTACAATATCAAGGGTTCATTCATAGAAGTGTACAATGAGGATTTAATTGACCTCTTGAGTTCGGATGAGGCCACCGGCGTCCGTCGTGAAGTTCAGATAAGAGAAGGCAAAGATGGTTCCATAATCTGGGGTGGTCTTCGAGAGGTTAACGTTCGAAACACCAACGAAGTCATGAAGTACGTGATCGTTGGCCCCTCGATGCCCCCTAGGACCCGGACTGATGGGTTCGCAGCCTTATCCGACAGGGAACTTCTATCAGGCGCACGAACGAGACCGACATGAATGCTCAATCTTCTCGTTCGCATGCCATATTTTCTTTGACACTTACCCAGAAGAAGTTCACCGGCTCTGGACCACCTCCACGCTCATCTTCCCCTTTACCCCCAAATGGTCGTTCGCCTTCGCGGCTTGCTCGCCCCGGTTCTCTCTATACCAGTTCGCCCACAGCCGCGAGGGTTTCTTCTCCTACTATGGGTCGTCCAGCTACCCCTAGTTTCCATGCCGCGATGGGGAGAGGAGGCGGTCTAAGACCATCTAGTGCGCTCGGATTGCGACCCTCAGACGGTCGAACAGCAGATAATGATGATGATGGTGGTGACTGGGTGACAATCGTGTCCAAGTTCCACTTCGTTGATCTGGCAGGATCAGAACGGGTAACCGCTTCCTCTTCCCAAATTTCTTTGTCGGCTAACTTCAAGCTCAGCTCAAACGAACCGCTGCCGCCGGGGAACGTATCAAAGAAGGCATCTCCATTAATAGCGGACTGTTGGCATTAGGCAACGTCATTTCAGCCCTCGGTGACCCTTCTCGCGCGAGATCTCACACCAACTCGCACGTACCCTATCGCGACTCCAAGCTCACTCGCCTCCTTCAGGATTCGCTAGGTGGCAACGCGCACACTCTCATGATTGCCTGTGTTAGTCCGACTGAGTGGAACGTGGGCGAGACAGTAAACACACTCAAATACGCAAATCGCGCCAGGAACATCAAAAATCGAGCAGTCGTTAACGAAAAAGAAGATGGCTGGGACGATATTGAATGGTTGCAGGGCACTGTCACTCGTCTGCGTAAGGAGCTAAAACAACTCAGGGAAGGCAGCACGACCCTTGGGTCCGAATTGGGAGAGTCGGGACGCATTGTTGTCGAGGCAACGGAAGGCTCTAAGAAGATCCTGGCTCAGATGACGGTGCTCCAAAACAATTACGAGGACCTGAGGGAGAAGTATGTCAATCGTACAGAAGAACTTGCAAGGCTCCGCCGCGAGCTCGGCGAACGACATCGCTCATCCACTGGCGGAAGCATTGGTGGAACCGGGAAATATGAAGAAATCGTGGGCCCTGTTATCGAGGAATACGAGAAGACAATAAGTGCCATGGAGGCGGAGTTGGGGTTGAATCGGGCCGCTCTGCGCTTGACGAACGAGCTGGTAGAGGAAAAGGAAGAGGAGCTGGTACAGATAACGGAGAGACACACCGCCACAGAGCTCTATGTGGAGGAGCTCAGGTCGCGATTAGTGAAGCTGACAGAGCGAGAAACCTCTACCGAAGTGGGTTTATATCTCTGTGTATTTCCTCCTACTCATTGGATTGTAGGCCTATGTCCGCGATCTCGAGGACAAGGTAAAGTCGTACGACGAGACCTCGGTGTCCTCTAGCGAGTCCTTGATCGACCTCAAACGTGAGCTCCTTCGGTACAAAGAAACCGAATCCCACTCTGCATCGTACATTTCTGAGCTCGAAGTTCGCCTCGCCAAGTCTGACGAGTCGGTCCTCGCGTTGCAACATACTATCGCCCGATTGGAGGACGACTGTGAAAGACGTTCCCAAGAAGTCTCAGCACTTCAGACGCGATTAGAGAACCTGGAACAAGATGGGACGAACTGGCGCACGGACCTAGAAGAGCGAGAGAGAAAAGTGAAAGATCTCGAACTCAAGATGGAGGCGTGGGAGCGGAAGAAGAAGGAAGCCGATGAAGACCGTCTGCGTTTAAGCTGTATGGTCGGAGAAGTCGAGCTGGCGAAACGAAGTCTTCAGGATTTGAACAAGACCAACGGATCGTCGTCTTCCGGTGCCAACACCCCGGCTACAGTGGACCTTTCAGTGGAGAACCAGTTGATTGCGCTGCAACAGACGCATGCTGCAACACTCTCTGATCTGTCCTCGGTCACTGCTAAATACCGTGATGCGCTACAAGAAATTGCAGACCTCGCTGCTCAGATCGAAGAAGCGAAACTTGCCAATCCAACCATCCCGGAGCTGTCCACCCTCGAAAACGTGGAGACTCCCATCCGGCGAAAAATGACTGGCCTGAAGAACAAAGAAATATTGGCTGACTCGCTGCTCGACTCACCTACACGAAAGCCTTTTTTTCGGCAGGCTATTTCACTGGAGTCACTCCATGGAAGGTCAGTATCCTCCTCGACACTTGCGCGCGCAACTGTACTCATTCGTCGCTCCTGACCAGATCGGCCTCTCAGTCGCTCTCGCCGTCCTTGCCGTTGTCGCAGGAGCTCTCATCAGTGCGCTCTCGCAAGATGTCCAATTCCAGCCACGGGACTTCTAGCTCGCTTTCTCACTCCCCCATTCCTCCCAATTTTGCTTTCTCCGTCTCCAATTACAACGGCAATGTCACTCCGACCGAACAGCGTTCTGCATCCAGCATGGAGAAAGAAATAATGCGTCTGCAGGAAGTGTTGAAGGAGCGTGAAGCTGAGATTGGTGTATTGGAAGCTACACTGAGAGAGAAGGAGCAAGCCGACGCGGTTTCACCCCCAACCGAGACGATCAAGAGACCCGAGACGCATCTCTCTCCCGCGACCATTGAAAAGTTCATTGCGGTTCGGAAGAACATGCAACTTCACGGAGTGTCACCTACTATCGACGACCTTGGTGCAGATGCAAACGTGGATGAATCCTTGGATCGTCTCAACGAACTCATGCTGTAAGATTTCTCTCTTTGGTTATTCTTGAGTATTCAGTAGTCGGTTCAGGGCCATGGCTCAGAAAGAGTCTCAGCACAATGAATTGGTCAGTTCTCTGAACGACCAATTAACTCAGATCCGTCGGGCACATGATGAGCTTGTGACCCTCTCCAGAGATCAGGTGCGCTCATTCCTTGTTAAGCGACCCATCTCGATGTGACACCGTCCACAGACATTGAACATGTCAACTGAGATCGAGGGTTTACGTACCGAGCATGATCACACGTTGACCGAGCTAGAGTCCGTTTGCCAACGCGAGCGAGAGTTGATTGAAACTATCAAGAAAGCGGACATTGATCACGCCACCGCCATCGATGCGTTGCGGTCTGCGCATGAAGAAGCTCTCAGAGTGAAGGGCGCAGAGGTCGACGAGCTCGTTGCGAGTCTCAAAGCCGAACACCAGGTCGTGGTTGCAAATCTCGAAATCCAGCTTTCTGCAGCAACGGCTACGCTCGATAAAGCTCTCAAGGATCATGAAGAAGCATTTGGCAAACTGAAAGAGGTCCACGAGGAAGAACTCCTACGTGCGTCTCGGGAAGGGAATGCTACCGTTGAGCGACTGGCCGAAGAACATCGAGAGGCACTTAGCAAGGTCACAACCGAACATGCCGATGTAATGAATCGCATGAAGGAGGACGCTGCTGCTGAGCTTCTTCGCACCGAAGAAGAATACTACAACGCTCTGACAAAGCTCCGCAATGACCATGCTGAAGCACTGCGAAAGCAGGCGGAGGATGCCACTTCCGCGCTTGACCGTCTTCGCGAGGACCACGCGAGCGAAATGCGTATGGCCGAAAAAGCTCGCGATTGTTCGCTTTCCGAATCGCAGTCTGCTCGCGATCAAGCTCTCCGAGAACTGCAGGAAGAGCACACCGCAGCTATTGCGAGAAGAGATGCCATGTACGCAGATGACATGGAGAAACTCAAATCGGAGCATGCTCAAGTTGTCGCAAACAAGGAGGAAGACTACAGAACGAGACGAGAGAGCATGAAAAGGGAGCATGCTACCGCGATGGCAGTCCTTAGAGAGCAGTTGGAGGCGCAGATCGAAGATCTCGCAAAGACGATTACTCGACTGGAACTAGAGGCTACTGCGGCTACCGCAAAGGCACGCGAGGACCACGACGCTTCGATTCGAGCTCTCCAGGAGCGACAAGCTGCTGTCCTTCAAGAGGTCACCCGTGGACACGAGGACGACGTTGCCGAGCTCAAGAAAGCGCATCTCGAAGCTATTCACATTTCCAATAAGCAGCATGAAGAAGAACGCTTGGCTGCTTTGAAGACACATGCGGACGCCATCGAAAAACTTCAAGTGGAGCACGATGCAGCCTTGACCTCCTTGAGGTCTACCCTAGAAAGCGCGCGAAATCAGCATACTGCTGTCCTCGAAGAATCGCGAGCATCTGCTGAGCGTGCGCTCCTGGAGGAACGTGAACGTTCTGCAACGGCTTTGGCCGACCTAGAGCGGCGGCATTTGGATGCACGCGACAAGCTCTTGCGTGAGCACCAGCACCTAGAGCAAGAACTCGAGACTATTCGAGTCGGCTTCAAGACTTCTCAGGAACAGCACTCGCAGGAATTGGAGAGGGAACGACAGTATTCTGCCTTGAGCCTAGCAGACGTGGAACAGACGCGTGCAAGCGAGCGAGAGGTCATGCTCAAAGACCTTGACCTGCTAAAGGAACAGGTCGAAGCGCATCGTATCGCACACAGCAAACTTGCTGCGACACAGGCTTCCCAGAGCCAAACCATCAAGGAAAAGGCGCAGATCATCGCGACAATGGAGGAAGAGCTTGGGAGTGCTCGGTTAGATAATGAAGGTCTTCGCGTGGAACTGGAAAAAGTCAAAGTTGACCTTGAAAGGGCGACCGCAGAGCAGACAAAACTCACTCAGGAAATATCCAACCGGGATTCCCTCGTCGACGAACTTGAGAGACATCGTTCGCTGATTGCTGAGTTGCAGGACAATCTCCAGCGTGTCAAGGACGAAAAGGATTCGTTACAGACCGAGAAGAGTAAGCAGGACAACGCCGTGCGCGAACTGCAGGCCCAGTTGGCACGCAGCCCTGCTGTTCAGGACACACTCCAGCGTGCCCCATCGGACCGTAACATCGCATTCTCAAGAGTGAACGGTTTGAATGGTAAACTTCCTCCACCGACGCCACCTCCATCTGTCCCACCTCCTCCCGCACCCAAAACTCAGGAGTCTCATTCCAGCGTATCGACTCAATCGTCAGCTATTTCTCCCTCCACGTCCAAGGACTCGCAGATGGACTCCCCCGCAACGTCCGTCGCTTCGATCAATGTCGCTGGTGGACTGCCTCTTGATACCAAAACTGCGGCGGCCAAGATCGAGGATCAAGCGAAGCACATCAGTGAACAAGAAGTGATGATCAAAACGCTCAACAAGCAATTGTCTCACTGTGAGAGCGATCTGGCCACCCACATGGATCTTGTGAGCACGCTTGAAACGTCGCTAAGCGACTCCGAAAAGAACTGTACGTTGTTGCTATTCATGTCCGGACGTAAATGACTGACGTGGCACCCACCCCACACTAGTGCGAAAAGCCCGGATGCAGGCAACGGAGCTTGCGAGGGAGAGAGACTCTCTCAATGCACAGCTGGACACACTTCGCAGCGAACTTGTTGAAGCCCGTCGGGAGGTTGCCAACGTTCGAAAGTCTATTGTAGAAGAAAAGCAATCACTAGAATCCCGATTAGACGAAGAGAGACGAGCCAAGGAGCGTGCCCGCGCACAACTTGATTCCCGGATGGAGGAACTGCAGAGACGCAAATCCAAGTTTGCATGCATCTGAGTTGCATACGTCCCTGTCCTTTTTCTTCTTTCGTCTCTGTACACTCTTCTTGCTGCTTGTGTTATTGTACTTGAAGCGACGAGCTCGAATTTTCTTTTTTTGTTTTGCAGATACCCTCCCAGCCCACCTTCCGCTCATTTTCCGTCTAGTTTATATGGTCTACTATGAGATAGTGGTAGTTGTGTTTGAACTCGTTGCATACATGTTCTACATAATACGAGACAACATTGTCGGAACCAAGGTCGGATCTTGGCCGTTCTATGCGGGGTTGCTGCGGTTGTCGTAACACCGGCGGGCCGAAACTATAACATAATTGGCGACTTAAAACGGAGTTGTCAATTTCCCCCATCCTAACTTGTCTCCAACCCATAGAATTCTCTCGGAACATGATGAGCTCTGCATTTTTCGCCCGTCTGGCCCCGTACACCTCCCGCTCTTCGGCCATGGCTCGCGCCATAACGTCGCAGGTTAGGCTGCAGAGCACTGCTGTCCCGCGTAGGAACCCTCGTGTTCTCCCATCCTTCTCTCTCGAAAACAAAGTAAGCGAATCGTTTTTGGGTGCTTACAACGAGGACCAAGCACTTTTGCACATTAGGTATGTGTCGTCACCGGGGCAGCACGAGGATTGGGAAATGAATTCTGTAACGCGTTTGTTCAATCGTACGTGTTTTAACCTGTGACATCGAATCCGGACTACAAGGGTTATTAGGGGATGCACACAACTTGCGATAATCGATTTGAAGGAGAACGAGGCTCAAACGGCGGCCGAGGAACTAGTCCAAAACGCTTGCGGTCAGTGGTTATGGCAATTTTGCGCGCGAGGACGGCCACTGAGGATGATCCCAAGTTAACAGCGGTACGAAACGAGAGGACTTTCAGGTGATTGGTGTCGGATGCGACGTCTCGTCGGAGCTGTCGGTACAAAAAGCGTTTGAAACGGTGATAAATACGTTTGGCCGCGTGGACTCTGTTGTCGCGTCTGCTGGTGAGTGTGCAAGATCCGAGCACCCGAGCATGATGCCGTAATTTGGCAGGAATCGTGGAGAACTACTCCGCATTTGAGTAAGTGGCGGTCACAGGCACGTGCACATGCCTAGTCCTCATGCGTATCTTTGTAGCTACCCCTTTGACCGCATCAAGCGGCTGTATGATATCAATGTTCATGGAGCCTTCTTCACGGCACGCGAGGCTGCTCGTAACATGATACCCCAAGGAGGAGGGTCGATCGTGCTGGTGGCTAGTATGAGTGCTTCGGTGCGGATCTTGATTTGTATGATTGATGGTGGTTGCTGACCTTGCCAACTGACGTTGGACGACAGATCATCAACATTCCTCAGGTGAGTGGTGTGGTTTGCACTGACGGATGGTCCGGGCCGGTTCTGACTTGAGCACAGCCGCAAACTCCATATAACGCGTCTAAAGCGGGTAAGTGGCGCTATTGTAGACGCGGGCAAGGATGACATTTGGGGGCAGCGGTCAGGCATATGGCGTCGAGTTTGGCGGTGGAGTGGGCTAAAAAGGGAGTGCGAGTGAACACGTTGAGGTGAGACCCGATGCACGTCACGTCCAGGCATCGAACTGAAACGGAATGGCAAGCCCCGGATACATGCTGACAAAGCTGACGAAGACGATCTTGGCTCACGATGCGGAGCTCAAGGTAAGCGCGAGATCGTGTGGATGGAACGTCGCATAAACCAACTGCTACAGAAAACGTGGGAGAGTCTGACGCCGATGGGCAAGGTGTGTATCGAAATATTCATGTTTGTGTCGTATTGCGCTGACCGTATCGCATGCTAGATGGGTGAACCAGAGGACCTTTCTGTGGGTGCCATTCAGCTGATCGTGGTACGTACTGACCGTAAAAACAGGGAGCAATCGTGTTCCTCGCTAGCGACGCGTCGCGGTTTGTGACCGGAGCCGAGATTCGTGTAGATGGAGGATACTGCATAATTTGAAGGGTTGTGGTTAGGGTCGCGGGATGATCCGAGATCAGATTGGGGTTGTCGACGTCATTTCGGTTTTTTGCAGCTTAGACTACTTAGTTTCCTTGTCTCTCTCTCATGTCTAACACAAAGTCTTCTTCCTCCTTGTCCCCTACGACGTTCGAATTCACCAAAAGAAAGCGCTGGGCTGATCTTCTCATCCATGAGCTCTCAGAAGCAATCATATTCGTCCTCTCGGTCGACGCCAAAATCTGGTTCTGTAGTCGTGCCGTTTCCGAGCTCCTCGGCTGGTCCGACGCTGAACTCATCGACTGTCCATTCATCGACCTCGTGAACTGTGAGCCGTCTCTCTCAGCCCAGTCCCCCTCCTCATGCCCCTTTCTGCTGCAGTGGAAGACCAGCGCGCCTTTCGCGTGGCTTTTGACCAGTCTCTCCACACTCGCATGGAGATGAATTCCTATGTTCGTCTCAGAGCCAGGTTGCCCATTTCCCCACAGAATACACCGCAGTCCGAGGTCCTCTTCGAGGTGAAGGGGTACCCCCACTTTACCGAAAATGAACTGAGTCCACGATGTTTTTTCGCCGTTGCGAGGCCCTACCCGAGCCGCAACGTCGCCATGTATGGCTTTCCTCAACGTCAATCGTTCATGCACTTTCCTAACTTGCCCGTTTTTGAGGCTTAACACCTTTTTAGAGCTTAAAGTAGAGAACGAACGCCTGCAAAAACGGCTCGCCGAGCTGCGCGTCCGTGCGCCATCGCCATCTACGCTGACATCAGGTCCATCGGCCTCTCCCGTGTATTCTCTTCGTCCAACCCCTTCGGTGACTCAACCCGCCGTTCCGTCCGTCATTCTTCGTACACCAGATGCCCCTAGCGTACTTTACCCCCAGCTCTCCTACGATGATTTCGGTTCGCCAATTGGCCAGGGAGCCGCATATGAGTCGCTTGGCCTACATGCATACGGCGGCCAGTACACATCTGCCCCAAATGCGCAGCCCACAGACGACGATCTTGGTAACGACTCCTCGAGGCGAAAGAAGGTGCTCTCGAATTCTAGTTGCGAGACCTGTGACTTATATGAGCACCCCAGATGCGTAAAATGCACAGTGCGGAGCAGTACGTTTGTGTTACCTGCGGGAGAACCGACTCTCCTGAATGGCGCAAGGTGAATCTGTGGTCCATGCGTGTTCCCCTTTACTTGCTTACCTCCTTTTAAAGGGCCCCCAAGGACCAAAAACGTTGTGCAATGCATGCGGCTTGCGTTGGGCCAAGGAAGTCCGCAGCAAGGTAGACGAAAATGCTGCGGTTGGAACGAGTAGCACAGCGAATAACGCCTAGACCTGCTTGCGACATCGCCGCTCACTTATTTGGTTACGCCATCACATCCGTTTCATACACCCCAATCTGAATATCACTCCGGGACAATCGTTCAATGTGCTCTGTGTCTTATCCTACACCCAGTGTTTTCTTGGATTCTTGACTACTTACCCTTGCATGCCGTCAGGCGACCTTTTATTGCCTAAAAAATAGATGGATTTGCTGGAGGTTGGAGACGGCATTCGCCGCATTTATTTCACACCCGTTGACCAATATCCGCTTGGATCTCCAGGGATGGCAAGGTGTGTCAATTTTCCATGGATGCTGGACTTTTCTAGAAAACGCATTACCGAACACGATATTTCAAAATAAGGAGCTGGTTTTTTCTAGAAGATCACTTATCAAGCCAAGTGCTCGTAGTAGCCGATTGGCTATTATGCTTACACACGTGGCCGTAGTGTATGTTTGTAATGCATGCGTATCACAAGGTTAGTATGTCGGCTACAAGTGTGATGTGACCGTTACGGCGCAGTATGGCAAGTGGCAACAGCCTGACTAGCGTCCACCACTAAAAGCCATGTCTTCACCAGAGGTTTACTCGATATCTCAGACGCCAATTACTTGCCACGCATTTAACGCTGATCGTAGCCGTACGCTCTTTCTTCATATGCTGCAGTTCAGGCCACCGATGGGTTTGCAGAGGTTGCACTCAGCCTAAACGATAACAAAGCACAGATTTACGTCAAAGAGGGCAAGGAGTGGGTGCCTACAGAGACTCTTGCCGAGGCCCGTCGTGCTTTGTTTTTACCATCTGCTAGTATCTGACCGAGCACTCCAGCATGACAAAGTCATCACATCAATTGACTGGGCGCCGAATTCAAACTGTATCGTGACCGCATCACAGGATCGCAACGCCTACGTTTGGTCACAATCACCCGACCCGCTCACGGGCAGAATGGTGTGGAAGCCTACGCTCGTGTTATTGCGCATCAACAGAGCCGCAACTTTCGTTCGATGGAGCCCAAACGAAGATAAATTTGCGGTGGCGAGCGGCGCGAGGTTCGATTTACCACCGTTCGTCTAAAAACGATTTACCGATTTCCACTATAGAGCCATCGCTGTCTGTTCGTTCGACCCCGAGAACAACTGGTGGGTTGCGAGACAGCTGAAGAAGCCGATTCGATCGACAGTTTTCTCTGTGGACTGGCATCCAAACAATGTGTTGCTCGCTGCTGGTAGCGCAGACATGAAAGCCCGGGTTCTCTCGGCCTACATCAAGGATGTGGACAAGAGGTCGGTTTTATGTTGTCCAGCCACTTACTTCCATTGACTGAAAGAGCGGCACCAGACCAGCAGCGACTGTGTGGGGAGAGAAGCTGCCGTTCAATACGGTGTGTGGCGAGTATGGTAGCCCCGCTGGGGGGTGGGTGCATGCGGTCAGCTTTTCACCCTCAGGAGATGTTCTAGCCTTTGCGAGTGAGTGTCGTATCCCTTTGCCTAATTTGGACCGAGTGACGTCCGTAGGTCATGACAGTTCGATCAGCATTGTCTATCCCGCGGGACCGGTGATACAGAGCATCCGGACGAGCACTTTGCCATGTGTCACGCTTACCTGGACGAGCGAAGAGAGCCTGATCGCGGCTGGTCACGATTGCCAGCCGGTTGTGTACTCGGGGTCTCAAGGAGGCTGGGCGCTGGTTGGGTCGTTAGACGACGCGTCTGGTGGGGGCAAGTCAAGTGCGAAAGCTGGGGGCGTCGGGCGACTGAATAGCAGCGCGTTCAACACGTTCAGGAATGCAGATTCACGTGGACACGCTGGCGGTGCTGATGTCTCAGGGGACACAGAACTTCTGACGGTGCATCAAAACACGATCACGAGTGTTAGGGCACTCGAGTGGGGCCCCGGGGGTACTGTCAGCAGAGTGAGTACGACCGGCGTGGATGGGAAGCTCGTGATCTGGAATGCAGCACTGGCGAGCGTGGGAGGAGTCGCCAATAGGCTGGCGGGTATGAGAGTGTAGTTAGTCTTTAATGAAACTGACGGTCTATTACCACCGAGTTACGGCGATCACACGGTGCCAATTGGCTGAGCGGTCGGGCGGTCGGAATCACATCTATTGTATTTCATCTCTATATCATTCTACCATCTTTACCCTTGCTCATGCAATGCCGATTGATCACCTGTCTTCTTCTTTCGTGGTAACCGACAGTCATTCCTGAGATATTCAGGCGGTACGACGATCTGAAGCTCAGGAACCTTGTGTTGCGGCGGAAGACACTTGTCCTGCCATTTGCGATCAAGATGCACATCACCAGGAACCCACGGTGCCTGTACAGAAATAATATCAACAAAGAGACCAGCATAAACACGCAAGGGAGCGACCAACAATGTAACTGTGACCGCTCATTTTCTTCCAGTCGATGCCGCTTAACCATGGATGTCTTGTGACTGGCTCCGCAACTCCCAGTCGCTTGACGGCTTCGTAAGTGAGTAATCCAGCAACCAGGGACTTGAGTGATTTTCCAACCCGAACATGTCTCGGCCATTTGTATTTCCTGCTAGCAACACGAAGGTAAATGCGTCCCTCGTCCTTGCCGTAGAATGGCTAGAAAATACCAATGAACCAAAGGTCACCGCACATCCTAAACGCAATAACTTGCCACTCGTTTGGTAACCATCTCGTACAGGATCACTCCACTCGAAAACCAATCCACACTAGAGCCGGTGCCAGGTTGATTCATAAATAATTCGGGAGCCATGTAGATCGGTGTCCCAACCATTGCCCACTCGGCTGCATCACTTTCCGATTTCGCTAGACCAAAGTCTACCAGGGAGATGTATCCATCGGGTTTGATGAGAATGTTGGCTGGCTTCAGGTCACGATGTACTATACCGTTGGCGTGGAGGAATTCCAGCGCACACACGATGTTGGCATAATAAAAACGCGCTGTTGCTGCGTCTAAAGGTCCGCGACGGTAGATGACGTCATGCAGTACACCTGCTGGTATGCATTCTAACATTAGGTAGAGGTTAAGTGGATCGTGGAACGCGTCAACGACGCCGTTAACCCATGGGCTCCATGGAAGCCTGCAGAGGCATTCTCTTTCGGCGTCGGTGTCTTCGGGGTAACGCTGAATAGATGTCACTTGACCGGCATGTCCATAGAGAGATCAACTGTACACACTTGATCAAAGTTTCGTATATCATCCTTTTGCAGGACTTTGAGGGCGAATAACGACCCCTGCTGGTCTATTTGATGGCTCTGCTGTCTCTGCCGTACACGGACAAGCAGGACACTTCCATATGCACCAGTGCCTACCAGAATAGTTGACCAGCGTGCATCGTCGTCTCACACACCCCGGGTTACCTAGTTTTCGGACGCACTCGAGGTCCTTCAACCAAAGAGGCTGAGGGCGCACTGCTAAAGGTTCTTGCACCTTCTGCCCTTGGTAGTAGTTGTGAAACCCGTGAAACTTGACGCGTTCCTAGTTTCACGTTGAGATTAGGGATACGACGCAGGATAGACACACACCCTGTCACGTTTGCCTATCTCCTTTGAAATAGCAGCATCTTTTGCGTTGCGAGTGGGGTGTCTGTTGGGACTGCTTTGTTTCGAGTTGTGCCTTACGGTCAACGGTGTTGGCGAGCGCATATTGCTGGAGAATAGCTGGATCAGAGAGGGAATGGCTCATCGTTGAGTTGTCTTTTAAAGTGGTACAAGGCTCCATTGTTCGTGGCAGCACAGGATGTTGCTTTGGTACCAATACTTCAAAGTCACATGCGCGTACATAATGTTCCACAAGTCCAGAACAAGACACATAGGCTCCTGTTACGTAACATACTCTCTGGCCTTTGCCGAGTCGTTAGCAGCCCTCCCCCCTTTGCCATACGACGAGCAAAAGACAGCCATCTCAACGGATCTTATCAAATATTCAGGTGACCAAGTCCAAAGTTGCTCTGCATACAGTGACATGACAACGAAACGTCCGCTCGAGTGCACAGATCAAGACATTCGCATGCAGTCATCAAAGAAGTTGTACAGTTATGTGAGACCCGTCGACCCGAACTTCGGGCACGTTCAGGATTCATCGTTCCGATACAACTCGACTACGAAATCAACCTCCAGTTACCATGACAGGTAGAAATTTGAGCGTCGATGGTAAGATGCGCCAAACTGCGACATTTATGCATCGACGACGATTTTCACGTAGTACGAAGGAGTAAAAAGTGTGAACATGCAGGAAGGTCTATTGACCGTAACAAATAGCTCGTGCAAAGCAAGCTGCCTTTATTGCAACGTCACTTTGATCAGTGATTTTCTCTCACGTGATATAATTTATGGTCCGTTGATCCCGCAAAGCCGTTAAACAACTGATTCTCACCGTGCCAACTCGATGGCGTTTATATCATTCGCAATTCGTCGTGCGCGGTGCATACGTCCTTCTTGCATTTCCTCTGGTAGTAGACATGCGTCGACCTACAATACCGAAGTTGCCGGTCTGAGCGAGGAACAAGCAGAGGTGCGTCGCCCGATGGCTGGCTAGAGTATACCGAATGCTTATTTGCGTGGTCTTTCAGTTCAAGAATGCGGTTTCCGAATTTGCACAACGAGAAATCGCTCCGAGAGCCGCAGAGATCGACAGAACCAACACTTTCCCAGTGGTCGGTGAAGCATTCATGTATCCTCCCTCCGTTCTCATGCAACGTGCAGGATGTTTGGGAGAAACTCGGAAATATGGGCTTGCTCGGTGTAACTGTCTCCCAAAAGTACGGAGGTTTGGGCTTGGGGTATTTCCATCATACGTTGGCCATGGAGGAACTCTCGCGAGCGTCTGGCTCGGTCGCGCTTTCTTACGGTGCCCACTCCAACCTTTGCGTGAACCAAATTCATCGGCACGGCACGGAAGCACAGAAAGCCAAGTATCTCCCTGACCTTATATCCGGCAAGAAAGTAGGCAGCCTTGCAATGAGCGAACCGGGAAGCGGGTGCTGTCTTTCGCATCCTGTCAAGCTACATTCTAATTTTTATGCTTCAGGAGTGACGTCGTTAGTATGAGTCTACGGGCTGACAAAACTAGCGGTGGCTGGAGACTGAACGGCAACAAATTCTGGTTTGTCACTGGTCTCTTTTGTGTATGTCACGCTGGTTGATATATCCTTAGGATCACCAACGGACCTTCAGCTTCTACTCTTGTTGTCTATGCCAAAACTGAACCAGAGTTGGGCTCAAAAGGCATAACCGCATTTATTATAGAGAAAGGATTCAAGGGTTTCTCGACTCACCAAAAGCTAGACAAGTTTGGTATGAGAGGTAGTGATACCTGTGAGCTGGTCTTTGAGAACTGTGAAGTACCCGAAGGTGAATACAGTTGTGAATGCGTTATGAACGTATTCTGATTGTTTCGCTAGAAAATGTCCTCGGTCAAGTAAACAAGGGGGTAGGAGTGTTAATGTCGGGACTTGATCTCGAGCGTCTCGTTCTCAGCGGAGGCCCGTTGGGGTAAGGTCTTTGGTAACTGACATTCGCATCAAACCGACAGCCTCAGGTTAATGCAGGCATCCTTTGATTATGCGGTCGAGTATGTTCATCAGCGCAAGCAATTTGGTCAACCAGTTGGGACATTCCAGTTAATGCAAGGTAAAGCAATAATTACTCGTCCAGCAACATATACTCATACATGTAAAGCCAAGATTGCCGACATGTACACCAAGATCAGTGCGAGTAGATCGTACGTGTATGCAGTGGCAAGGGCATGTGACCAGGGTCACATCAGCCGTCGAGTATGTTGTGCGTCAGTTCGGTGCTTTAATACCTTACCTCTCTTATAAGGACTGCGCCGGAGCGATATTGTATAGCACTGATAGAGCCATCGAAGTAGCGATGGAAGGCATGCAATGCCTCGGTGGCAACGGATACATTAACGGTCAGTGTCGCCAGATCGCATGCGAGCACTTCTGAGATGCTTTGCAGAGTACCCTATGGGTAGGATATTGCGGGACTCGAGACTCTATGCTGTCGGTGCTGGTACACAGGAAATTAGGCGCATGTTGATTGGGAGAGAATTCAACGAACAATTCAAGTCATAACAAAGTCACATGTCTTGGAGATGTACTGCAATACGGCCTTGCGCGGAGTTTTGGCAGCCGTACATATCTTCCATCCAACTTGTCATTGCATTTCTGTTGTACTATTCGCATGCATGGACATGAATGATTGGAGTTCTCATGTCCGTGGGATTAGTATAGCTTTATGTCATGTCATATTCATAGCTGGTGACATCACGCAACCTCATCCACACGGTCGAATAATTATTTATATATCGCAGCCGATAATTACGGTATTTAAAGAAGAGTCTCCCCTTTGATAGAATGAGATGTGGAAT